>JAANSN010001115.1:0-38437 GCA_036850665.1 Dicranocentrus wangi | reverse complement strand
ATCCCAAAACCTCTTCTTTCAGATGTAACCGCATAAAATTATGTAAATGTTGAAATTAATGAATTATTCAAATTTAAAACTACAAAGTCATTCGTCGACAACCCTGTATAACTTACTTTTAGTAATTTCATATGTAGTACTCTTCTTTAATAATACTTTTATTATTAGGTAATATTAATATTTCAACTTGAGTCAACAGTCAACGTGCGATTGCCGTCGTACTCTTTTTTGCAGAACCCCGTACAATATGCCATATCATTAATGTCATTCATAATGCTATTCCATCGTAGTAAGAAAGGAAATCCTGTCGGAAACTAGATGCAACTACTTTTCGCACATTCTGCAGTGAAAATCATGTATTACGTATGCAAATTAAGTCATGATCTTATTGGATTTTACGCATGAATAAGTAATTGAATTGGTGTATATTGAATGACTGTAATGTAGGTTTAAACTGGGAACTTAATTGCCATCTGAAAGTAGATGCCGTAGGTTATGGTGGACGTGGCAGGTATATTTTTATTATGTCGACGTATTCAAAGCCAGGATAAAGTATATTTAAGTTTTGCATATTCCATAATATAATCCATAGTGCCACTGCCACTGGTCATATAAAAGGAATGACAGTCATGAATCGCATTTCCATATAATTTTTTGCTTGATCGGAGTTTCCGAAAAGAGGATATTTGTTTTTACGAACTACCGACTAATATTTAAAGAGCTTCATTGGTACAAGGATGTAGTTGCAAGATCATTTCCATTACATGTGTTTTGATGCAAAATTTTTGATGGGGGATAGCAGAAAAATATCATTGCTATTGTTAGCACCCGAACCTCTGTAAATAATTTGTAGCCTACCAGATTCTTAATATAACGTAAATGTAATTTTCTTTTTGTCAAGTTCAGTTTGTGTTGTTTACACATTCGCTTCGCATAATTTCATATGCTTTGTTTCCAAAAGGAAAGCAAACAAACGTCTTTTCATAATTCACAAGATCACAAGATTCGTTCGGTACAATTATACATCGATTAGATAACTACGAATTAAATATAATAATATACTGATCTTGTGCGATTGTAATTACCACGTAATTACATTTTGATTACTTCTGAAAATGATTAGTAGCGTAACAAATATTGCAGGTATTGATTGGAGTTCACCCATCTCGCTGAAAATCTTGAAGCACAAATCATTGATTACGTGTTATTAAGATGACCTTGTCTTTAATGGATCTCTTTGTTTACTCTTGAGTCTTGTGTTCCTGTTGTAATTGCACCATCAGATATGTCTGCTCTCCTATTTACATTACATTAGGATTTGGGATTATTGACGTCTGTGCACCTGTCTCTCTTTATTGTAGTAATACATTGTTGTATTATTTATTTTTTCTCTCCAGCTGTATGCAAGTACGAACGCTATGTACAAACGTAGAGTTTTTACCGTTTTTATGCAGTAAGTATGTACCTGGTAAAATATGAGATGGTAAATTGCAATACTATCGGAATGGAAGCAAAATATTATATGTTCTGTAGGTTTGTGCCATTCATCACTCGGTTTTTCTATTTCTATTCTGCGTGTTTTCCCACCAGATTCTTACAACCTTATAAAACTTCCTGGACAAGTCCGGATTCCAGTAAAAGTGCTATTATTATATCGGTTATCACCGACAAATAATGCCGTTGCTTAAATAATCATTTGAGCACTTATGACCTACAAGTACATTCTATGGCGAGAGGAAGGAGGGATGTTACCGGAGACTCTCTTGTATTACTTGTTTACTGCCAATTTTATATGTGATGTCAATTATTATTGTAAGGTAGTAAGTTTGTGAAATTAAATTGCAAGAATGGTAGGTGAGAACTGCAAAAATGTGGATGTATTAGGAAATTATCATCAGAGAGAGAGAGATTATTAAGACTGTTATCAAAAGACATTAATCAGTTGTATAGAAACACCCCTATGCACCATCAAATCATGATATAAGACACTTAATAATGTTTCTCTACTATTCATGATGCGTTACTCTACTCCAATTTGAAAGCATGTGGATCTTATTATGAAGCACACATTTTAAACTGAACATTATAGTATTACAATTATTGCAAATTGCAATTATATATTAGCTCACATGAATGCACATTTGCACTAATGTTCGTATGCAGAACCATAAAATGGAAATGCACCCGTGGAGGAAGCGTTTGATTGTTGAGTTTGATTGTGTGTTAATTAGGTTTAGAATTTAAAATATACATATAATATATGAATATCACAGGATATCAAGATAACCACCACACCTACTAAACGTATTCAGTTTATGCTTACTGCATAAATTATGTGTTAGGTGTCGACAAACCCAAGAAAATTCACAAGAAGAATTTAATTAAATTCCACTTCCCAAAAGATGTTGTTGGTCATGCTGTAATGAGTTTTGTTGCTGTTAAAAAACAAGTCTTGTGTGCAACTTATACCATTTCGATAAGCGTTATGTGTAGTATCGAATGCTAGTTACATGATTTCCGTTAAACTCACAATGATTCTCATGACCATTGATTACGAAAGGAGTACTATTAATTGTGACAACAGCCCTGCCCAAACAAGAGCCAACAAAGCGTGCGGTGTATAGCACAGAGAGTAGTTAGCCAAGTTGATAAGCCCACCTTCGGAAATAGTTTTTTATTACTTCGAGCGCACCTTTCCTCGCACATTTCAGTTTCTGATTCCTCATCACCAACTTAAAAAGTCCTTTTATTTGGCAGCTTTAAGAACGTTCTAATGCAGCCAAGTGTATCAGTGTACTAAAATACTGAAGATTTTGAAGACCTCGTATGCAATAAAGAATAAAAATGAAACGCGAATTTATCTATTTAGTGTGTGCAGTGCTCCTTATTTTACCCGTTATTTCTCATCCACAATCTCATCTATTTGATCATAACCACCATGCCATTAGCCACCTTGGCCATGGACATAACCTTCATCAGGATTCCATTCATTATCAGCATGATCGACATACCGAGTATTTCGATTTGAGTTATAATTTAGACGAGGAATCTGTCTTCTATCCGTTTCAACGATTTGACAACTTTGTGCATCTGAGAGACACAAAAGGTTTCAACAGGACTGCCACAGGAAATTTCCCGTATTGGTATGCGTCCTACTCCTTCTGCATGAGTGAGCATGGAGGGACGCATTTAGACGCTCCATTTCATTTCAATAAGTTTGGGTGGAAACTCAACGAAATCCCTCTAAACAGACTGGTCGACGTGCCTGCAGTGATAATTGATGTGGAGCATCAAGTTTTCTCCCTGCACCAACCAGACGAGTTCATCCTAGATGTTAGTCATATTCTGGAACACGAGGAGAAATATGGACCAATTTCGTCTGGATCAGTAATTTTAGTGCGTACAGGGTGGTCACGGTTCTGGGGAAACAAGCAACGTTACCTCGGATGGGATAATTCCACTGCCGGAAGTGAGCCTACCCTTCATTTTCCAGGTAAATCCCGAATGTTGGAAGAGATGGATCGATCTGTATGTTTTATTTAGTTTGCTACTGAATATGGTACTACAGCAGTGGAATTTATATAAGCATTCTGTTAAAAGAGTTAAAAAGAGTCGACGTACATGTTATTAGAAAACGTGAATTTCATTGTGATTATTGTTTTTAAACCCTGTAGGACTATCTGGTGACGCTGCAAGCTGGCTTGTCAGGGAACGCCAGATAATCGGACTTGGCATTGATACAGCCTCCCCTGATATAGGAAACTATCAGGTCTGTATATTTATTGACAAGTTTTACATTTCTCCAAATATCACGTCACAAGTTCATTTGGTATTAAATCCCATGTTATTTGGGTAATTAATTAATTACACACAGGGAAACCCAGTAGTACACATTATCCTGTGTGAGAGTCAAGTATATATGATAGAAAACATGGCAAATCTCGACAATCTCGTCAAGAAAACTAGACTCGATGGCGATACCCACCACTCCTGTGATCTCCGACTGATGATTTTACCCATAAAAACCGCAGGAACTGGAGGTCCAGCAAGGATAATAGCATACTGCAAACACGAATAAAAATCACGAGGGACATACATTTATGCTTTGTACGGGTTGTTTCGAATTTCTAGTATACCTAATTAAAAATCGCTTCAGTTTTGGCATTGTTTTGGTATATTTATATGTTTTGTCTGCCTAAGGTCAGTTATGTAAATATTACTCTGCGTACTTCTTTTTGTTAATAAACTTTCACTTGTTCGCCGAGTTTTAAACCATTATGTATATATGTATTGGTAAATTGAATCAATATTTATTTGACTGATTTAAACAATTTATTTGGGATAGAGAGTATAGAGCATGATGAGAAGGTTAGCCTTGTAGAGTTCTGTGCCAGACGTAGGTGCTCAAGAGGAGTGAACTTCAATGTTAGTGTAGTGTTTTTTTACAAGATCACGAATCACGACACAACAAAGACAGCTCGCCATTGATGAAAACTTGTAGCAATTGTAGCGTGCATGCAAGAAAGATCAAAGATTTGGTGTTGTTGACTAGGGTCTACGTTTTTGCGTTTATATGACTTACCACGTGCAGACTTTTCGAGTTCGGCTATCAACAGCTCCTGTTAAAAAAGAAGAATTATGTGTTTATGGTGCATTCCATAATCCCGTTGGCACGACGCATGGCACTGATGACTCCCTGCAAAAAATTAAATTGAGGAAATAGGCCACAAGCTCAAATAAATATTCTTTACTTATTGATTGAAACTCTGCAAAAACTTTGCAAATTAGCATTTTTTCTAAAATACCTAAAAAGGTAATGCCTAACAAATTGTCAGTGTACACATAACTGTACGTACCATTTCTTGTAGATACCTAAGTATGTATGTAGTAGACTTTTTTATGTGGTGCACGCACTGCGCATCAAATCTACAATATATTTGTTTTTGATTGAGGTGTACATGACTTCTTTTTTTAGATTTTGCTCTGCCCTGTTTTGTAAGTATTTCTTTGTTCAGCTCCTTGCAACTGTCATCGATCTAAATTATTCTATTTATACGTAATCTGGCTAGGGTTGGACGGTTGGAGCATCATGTACCTTTCTTGACGATTAATATGTATTTTTGGTTTCATTAGTTGTTCCATGCATATACCGTTAACCCGTGTATGATCATTAACAATGATAGCTTTTATTTAGTAATCCTGGACATGCACAAATCCAAATAATTTTTGGTATATAAACTCACGTCTGGATTCAGATTGACATCACAGTCTCTCAGTTCACTTGAACATATCAACTCATTCAACTCTTGTGTTTGCCACACACCACCCCCAAAACCTTCAACATGAAATTCGTAAGTGATCCCAATCTACTCAAATTATAGTATATTATATTTTTATGAAATTCGAGATTGTAAATTGTAAAACTCAATCGCCGCCTTCTATGTTCCTTCAACAGGCCGTCGTTTTCGCTCTTTTCGTCCTCGTCGCTGTTGCCAGCGCTGGAGTCGTTGGACCAGCCTTCGGTTACGGATATGGTGGAGTCCTTGCCGCTCCCGCTTATGCCCATGTGCACCGTAGCTACCACGGATCCCCACTCATCAACGGATATGGCGCTGGATTGTACCTTTAAATTGACCATTTAGATGTTTTTCGCTGTTTTTTTTACATTTTTGTACTTTTCGGAAATTAATTTTTATCAGTAAATAAATGATTTGATTGACGAAAAAGTGCATATTTTCAGACATTCAATTTCATGGCATCGCAATTTTTCTGAAACAGCATGTAGCACGGCTAGTAGTGTGGTGCGGATTCCCCAAAACCAAACGTTTTGAAATATTATTTACATTTGACGCATTACAAAATATACACCTCCACTTCCCCGTGTTTCTTCTCTACACATGTTGTGTATGAACTATGAACTATGAACATGTACACGGCAGAAACGTGCGGTTTTTTCCAATATCATTCATCTCATATCACATAACACATATCACCTTGAAACACAAATCCAATAAAATTGCTTGCTTTTTCCGTCTCTGCTCTGTCCGTATTGCTTTTTATATTTTTGTCACATTACTTTATTACTTGCATAACTGTTTTGGGAAATTTTTCCATCGACTAAACCGTAGCTTATGATTTAACAAGAACACCTCCTATATAAAATCAGGGTCATGTAAGCTGTCCATCCGTCCATGACACATGGCGGCGCATTTACTTGTAGCTTATTGTAACACAAAGAAATCAATAAATTGACTATTTTTTGGAATGACATTGAATTAAATTTGAAATGCTCACACTTGCAAATCTCATGAGTTATTAAGTTCAAACAGTATGTCATACGGTGAAGAGTAAGAGTATGGACAAAAATTAAATAATTTATGGTTTGAACGGACTGTGATACACTACTAAAATATTATACGTTTTTCGGCTGGACATGTTGAACATAATTCCGTATTGATTGTCTTTTGTCCTTCTCAAAACCACGAGATTAAAGCCATGCTCGCTAATTTATTTAGTTGCACTTCATCAATTGTGCCTTTATGCAAAGCATTTTTAAAATCACCTCTTGACTTTTAGACTCGGGAAAATGGTTCCATAATACTAGTCTGTATGCTCTAAAGTGGAACTGTAATCATAGCACATAATCGATCCTACAAAAAGTCCCTTTAAAAATTTTATCCAAAGATATATACAATTCAAAGGTATTAGATTGAAAGCAACAAGCAACGATACTCTTATGCAGCGGAGTATACAGCCAAGCAAGAGAAGGACTCTTAGTATCGTAACATGTGCACACCGCGGAATGGAGGGCGAACAAATGCATTCATTCTTTCAATTTTTCTTGTTCCTACTCTGAGGAAAAAAACTGATTTACGACTATCCGACTTGTAAACTCTTGATATGTCAGCAGCGGTGAGACAGACCGGCAGTACAAAAACTAGTTACCACACACTCATTCGTATACGCCAAGCCAAACTGACCAACAGGAAATGAAATTGCTTATCTAACTTATCAAAATCCCTCTTAAAAGTAAGTTAATATGACTTAAAGAACATGGAAGATGTAAAGTGACAGTAATAAACTCAATCTACCCACAGTACCCACACAGTTGCATTATATTTTTTTCTTAAATCAAATTTTCGTAGAATAACAGGATATGCAAAGATGCCTTCACGCCAAAGTACGGCAAAATGCCTAATGCCTTTTCATTGGTGTGGTGCACGGAAATTAAGATGTGTAAGGTGATTGTCGGTAATGTGGAACAAGTACTCATGGGAATTTCCGGTCCTATCCATTCCCTGAATATGATCTGATTCTTTCAAGTGTATGTAGGTAGGTACTTGCTTACTTCCCCAGATACAAGGATAAATCAGCTTATACAGATAAAGGTGTGCATTTGTGATGGAGGAAAGAGATCTGTAAGATTTCAGTTGATTTGATTCCTATATTAGTCTATTGTTTTAATATTTACTCAAAGTGTAAGAGTAACCCTGCAAAGTCAATAACTGCTAGTGCGTGTAATAAATAACACCTTCAAGTTTTCATTATGCCCATAGGAAACATCCAGCTTTACAAAATTTCAAACATGGCTGCCTCGTTGGTTCTCATCGTATTAACGAAAACGTGTACGCATATTTCCATTTATATTTCCACGAGTATAGGGATAGGGGGTGCATACTTGCACACGTAGGTTCTTTTTAAAGAGAAGGAACGTGCCCACAAAAGCCCATAGCTTAAGTAAAGGGAAATTCCAATCCAAACACTTAACCTACCGTTCAGGCTCATCCTAGGCTGAAATTAAAAGTTTTCTGGAAAATATTGCCTTTACGACTTCTCGCAGGCAGTAAATGGGGAAGGATATTAGAATGTAACCTTACAGAGATTGCGCCTGCCACTACATTTAGTATGAACTTAAAAATGTTAATTGCTCATTGTTCAGTAATCGTTTCTTCTAAGAATTTTTTCATCTACCAGGTATATGGTAGCCAAAAAATATTACATTCACTGGACATTCAGCGACAGCAGATCAAGATGAGATACGACCAAAAGCTCATTATTACCATAGCCTTTAGAGAGTGTCCACTTCTCAGAAGAGACAAATGGATCTTGTAAAACTCTGTATTATGTGGTGCTACTTACCTTTGCTCTTGCATTTGCATGTTTGTGCTCCTTTCTTAAAACGAGCCGAACTGGGAATATAGGATGCACCTTTGAATATTATGCCTACAACATTTTTTTTTCGTTTCTTCCATGAGAAACATTTTTAAAGTTTGTTTCAACTTCCACCTCATTATGTGTACCTATTGTGCAGGAAAACTACACAGTCTGCATGTCTGGGTTACACGGGGTTCTTTCATGCTTCAGTATTATTTGCTCATTATTTTATAGGATTGCTACTTCACTGGAACTATTACCGCACCAGATGAACATTTTCTTGTACAAGCTGTTGCTGCCTGGAGGGCATGAAATCAACAAGCGTAAAAACAATAAAATCCCATGCATTGTTTAGCCCAAGAGCCCATCACTTTCTAAACCGTATGTGCTCTTTTGCTGTGTGTAATTTTTAAAAATAAGTGAGAAAAATACAGAGGCAGTGGATGGGAAAGTTTTTTCCCCCGTAAATGATGAGTTGGGCCAACTATTCTTGTTGTTGCAGCATGACAGCTTTTCTTTGAATTGTGAATATTCAAGGGCAAACTCCCTGAGACTTCAAGGCTACAGTGAATTCCTGGCAACACAGTTCAGTCGTGTCGCTTGTCCTTCCCATTTATGGATAATGGAATTTTTCAGGTTCAGCAAGGACAGGACGACAGGAGTAGTTATAGGACTGGCTGTGTAGCGTGTGATACAATACACATGAATATAGACATTAACATGTTAAACCACAGGACAATTTTCAGATTCTTAGCATATTCATTTGGTTCAGATAATTCACTTCATCAATTTTTACGAAATATTGAAAGTCACACTTTACATTTGCAATGTATATTATATTTTCTCTATAATTTGCATGCATATTAACAAAGTCAAAGAACAACGCTTTGAGTAATAATTTATGAATATATCCGACTTTCTGTATAACTATATTGTGTTCGATTATAACAGAGCGTGTAGATTTATAGTCGGGAGGACTCATTATCACTATTTATCAAATAAACGCAAGAAGTTTACTAAAGAGTCCCACAATCAAGGGTATCTATATCCCAGGTCTAAAGGTTGGCCTAGAAGTAAAAAATAAAAATAAAAATCCTCAGGAACTGATAAGTATCAGTTCATCTGTCATGCTCTGCAAGCGTATGCAGCATCTGCCGTCCAGAGAGCTTAATTCATTGTTGGTGGAACGTGTGGGCAATCAAAAAATGCATCTGCTGCTATTGCCTTCTTCCTATCAAATTAGGAAAGCTGCACACACTGCACCTTCTCTCTTCTGATATTATGATTCTTTCACTGACTACTGACTATACAACATATATGAATTGTCTAGATCATTACGGAATATACACATACTCAATATATGTTGTGTGCTTTTATTTGCTTGCCATCTAGATTGTTGTAGGCCCTCTCCGAGTGTTTGGTTTGGTACGTATAGCAAACATACATCATTTTGGTATGATGGTTACGTGACAAGTTACATTACACTTCCTTTCCTCGTCGCTCCTCATATGTTGAATGATCGGGAGGATGCAATACGAATGACTGCACTCTGGACCAGTTTAGACACAAAAACCATATTTGAATCCTTTTATAAATTATTAATATAACTCATCATATATGAGGCATCTGATGCCTAAAAATCCTGTAGATACAGTACAGTAGAGCCTCCATGCATATGGAATGCAGTTTTTCAGTTCAAAGTTCTTTCAAACTCTATAAGCAACATGCTCACCAACCAACCCTCATCTCATATAGCAAAGCAACACTTACAATTAATGTATGAAAGAATCAAACGCATTTTTTTGGCTGGTGGTGCTTAATGTATGGCATTATTATACACTATGCACAACATAACTATACTTCTGGCCCTGGCTCTTGTGCAATTGCATTCAGACGAGACACACCAGGTTACCCACCAAATTTTACCATTAGAGATCAGCTTCCTTTTTCTCTCATCGGCTTAGGGTTTGTTTTGTGCAGGACACACAACCCCCAAGAAACGTCTTTTGGGCCCGAGCTAGCTCTTGTGTGTGTATTTGATGCATGCATGGAGAACACAACACAACCCTGCTGCTCATAATGTAACTTTCCATTTTCCAACCCCTATTACAAGTCTGCTACTTACTTACTAGCACTGTCCTTATTAAAGTTCCCTTTTTTTGCTGGTTTCCCTTCCTTCTCATTCTCCGGCAACGCAACCCGATCCCCACCACAATCATCCCTTTCCGTGACTAAGGCTGCATTACTGTTACTCATCATCATCGTCAGTCATCATCAGGGTATCACACCGTTTTACTAGAGTATGATGCACGTATGAGTTTATAATACACACACAGTCTGCTGGTATAATAGCTATTTTGTGCCCTTACAATAACGTCCAGCCAGAAAAGTCTCATACAAACCATTTATCTGCATGAAACTTTATCTTTTCCATGCATTTTATGAAGCCAGTTTGTTTTTGAAAACAGTGTAGGTACACACTATTTACACACACGGTGTATTTGGTGCATGGGGTAGAAAAGGCTTGTAAATCGTCATGAAACCATTGTTGTGTTAGGTGAAGCGGAGTTCCAATTTGTTTTATGATCGCGGCCATGTATACCACCAGCACGCAGCGCAGGTATCCTCACAGGCCAGAGGGCGAGTGAAGTTATAAGCAGATGTGAAAGTTTCAAACTTTTTTTGTGTTGTGTCTCTGTTGTTGTTTCTGTTTCTCTGAAATTTGTCCGACGGGGTTGGAGAATTGGACACCAGTACACAAGCTTCCAAACAGGAAAATGGAATTGTTTGCTTCCCTTCGGTAGTCAGTCCGAATTCAGTTCTTTCAGAGGATCAAACTACTATTAAGTGACTTTGCTTATAATAAGTTTCCAATGAAAAGGAGTGTAGATCCCTTTGATTGACGGGGTACTATAACTGCAGGAAGAAAGCAAAGTGATTCTTTGATGTGCTGGTCTTTTTTGTACTCCTTTGA
The DNA here is from genome assembly GCA_036850665.1 of Dicranocentrus wangi. NCBI lineage: Eukaryota > Metazoa > Arthropoda > Collembola > Entomobryomorpha > Entomobryidae > Dicranocentrus > Dicranocentrus wangi. The sequence goes on along the minus strand of JAANSN010001115.1, from coordinate 27,309 downwards.
GTACATTGTGTCTTGGTGAAATAGTTTTCGAGTGCCGGTTTAAACTAGTAATTGAAATTGGATCAGAAAATGATAAACTAGTTTGAGAACATTATATGTTTTTTATACGGATATCCAGTTCCAGTGAAAATCCAGATTGTTGTGTCTCTATTAAATTAAGAAGGAGGGGCCGAATCAAGAGCTAATACTTATTTCTTTACTTTAACGTTATCCACCAAACGTCACGCTGGCGGAGGACGATTCAGACACGATGGTAAATGTCTTTGATTTTTATGAAACAATTGATTTATAACTCGTAAACTAGGGTAACATGAGTACATTGAATATTGAATACTATTCTAGAGTAGGTTGCATTTGCATTATGGAAAGGGATTGGCACTTTTGGCACTAAGTACTAGTTTATTTCTTTCTGGTGAAAAAAGTAATTTTCATACTTTTTGCATCTTATGTTAATGAGGACAATCATAAAAGATGAAAAACTCCAACACTTGGCAGCTGTCAAATGTGCCATGGCTCATGGCTGGAATACATCCAATTTCTTTTTTGACCAGGTGCTTCTGACTTGCTTGTCATGATACAGAGAACGCTGAAAGCTGGAATAAATTATGGCACTACCATTCATGAGTTTTTAAGTATCCACACCAAGTTCAAACTGCAGTAGTTTTGCTTTCTTTTGTGTTCTGTGACTATTGTACGATTAAGTATTGAGCTCAAGCTTAATTTGTACACGCGTAAAGTTTGACATGGCACGACATATGCTATATTACTAGTTCTCGTCCGTCGCACAGTTTCCAGAAGAGAAACATAATTCTGCTTTTCCATCTGCCTTAAACCATGCACCGCACTTGCTCAATTCGATTTGGATCTTGTATCCCTTGCGAAATTTATAAAGTATATATGTTTTGATCAAGGATGAATTTGCAAATAAGTAAGGAAACCTGTCTGATCTTATTCATTTCGCGAGATTGGTATCAGCATCATTATGACAGCTTGAAGCAGAAAAGGATCTTTGCTGAAACGGCAGCAAGCAGCTTGGTCTATTATCTATTGTGTCGCACTTTTTCGTATAGATATCCAGTGTAGGTACATATAGGCTAAATAAGGACGCGAAAAAGCAATAAAGGGAGAAGCGTGAGCATTGAATGCGTCACGACGAGTAGTGTAAAAATGAGCTATCTAAAGATTGAACGAGTTGAGCTGAAGAGCCGAGTCGAACTGTCTAGAAAAAGCTTTCAACCTGGACAACCAGCAGAAAAATGTAGAACAAAAGAAAGCTTCCCAGACACTATATCAAATTACATACCTATGGCATATGGCAAACGTCTAAAATTGAACTAGTATTAATATACTGTCTTCATGTACTCTATATATGAAACCATTTCGAGGCAGATCTCTTTTCCAAAGAAAAAATTGGAGACAGGAGACAGGAGACAGACACTGTCTGGGTCAAAAAGTCAATAACATGGTAAAAGGCCAAGGAGGCAATGCTGATAGTGAAAAGGTAGAATCCTACGATTCCCTTCGAACCATTATAACCATTTACATAAACTGCCAGTCATAATGTTTACCGAAAAAACTATGTTCATGTCTTGTGTAATTTTTGTCATTTGGCCAAATTAAACGTTACGAAATTGAATCCCTTTCCCTATTATCCATAAAAAACTTACACGGGAATTTGATTGGCTACAACACAACCTGTTACTCGAAATATCTTGCTGCACCGGAAATGCCATTTTTGAAGAATGGATGAGAAGAGTGCCACTCCACAATAGGAAGAGTTTGCATCATGATCCACATAAAGGGTTTAAGAATTCAAAAGCATGCATAGTATTACGTCAAGTTCATAGAAGACTGCTAATCCTACCTTAATTATACAACATCGGAGAAGTTTTAAAACATAAAGCGTGTAGATAGGAGTTGTTTTCCGAAATGGAAAGTTCATTTACTGCTTATCAGTTTATTCTGGTGGATTATTCAGGACTTCAATGATCCTACGTAAATGATTTATCTAAAGCAGGTATTTGTAACGTAAGGTAAGGTAAGGTAAATTGTAACGGATTTATTGGCGTGTTTCATAGATTCAACAAAATATTCAAAGTGGTAGACAGGGCGCAGAAAGTTTTAAGATAATAACGAAATAAACTGGGAAAATTTTCTCGTCATTGCAGCAAAAGTCAATTCCATCAACCGAATGATGAAGATGTACTTCAAGGAAGTGGTTTTTATGTTGCTTGCTAATAACTAAGGATTGCCCGATATCGGGGCTTTCTTGGCGACAATCGTCACTAGTCGATTTTATAAGTAAAATAACTTCTACCTCCCTTGATGAGCTCTAAACCTTTAACAAAGACCTTGTATATATTAATTTCAATAATAACCTTTTAGTTTTATGCGTTTTTTATTGCCTCCTACCCTACCTTATTAAAAAGTAGCACATAATGTAATACAATGCGGCTATTAAATTTTAGGAAATGATTCTTGGTAATAAATTCAGCGTGAACGAATTGCCCTACATGAATTTGAGCTCATCTTGGTTAATATCAAAAATTAATACATCGTAGTATCGTAAAGTACTTGTCAGTGTGAGTGACAGACGCTTTTTTCACTACCAAATATTCCCAATCCATATATCTGGTCAAAATGACTGATATAAAATTGAAGCGTTCGGCCAGAATCCAAGAAAGGATGAAGAGGGATAACCGGGTAACAATATATTTATTAGAAATTGCACATTCATTTGCAAAAGCAAGTTCTCCACTTCCGATTCGTTAAAAAACTACTTGTCTATTAACTTTCGGAATATTGACTGTAGAGCATAATATTATTAATCAGGGACAATATTCATCTTGCCTAATTCACAGCGTCGTTGATTTCCGAGTACCTTGATTACTGTGCAAAGGTCACCTTTTTGAGAAAGTAAACGCAGTTTTATCGCTCTGTGCCACTGAGATTTAGATACCCTACAGCACAGCATAATGCTCACCCCGAGCAAACTTGAATTTCTCACCAATATTATTGTAAAATAGAGTTTGCGTTTACATGAAAACAGCTTCACCTTGAGCGGACCTAATGCAAATTGCCTTAAACCGCAAATCAGACTTACGCAAACACTGTACATTTACTGCGCGACCTTTACTATATAGCATCTTGCCCAATCCTGGACTCCACACTCATAATATCATCATCTTGATTGTTCCCATACAATACATCACTTCCACTACTACAATCAGGGGTAATAAGTAATCTAGTACAAAAGTAGGGAGGGACCTGTACGAAATAATTAGGTGGCAAGAAGGAAGCATTGTTTCAACAGCTACCATGCTCATGTATGTTATATTATTGTATACACTTCCCTGTGTACACCTTGTGCAGGATATCTTGAATAACTTGTCGATTATTACTGCTCATTTACACACATCTCACCAAAACTCACTCAGGTAAAAAACCCAAGTAAAAAAATACACATCTTTATATCCATTGTGATATCGTGTTGCATCACCTCCTCACCATATCCATAATGGTGTATATATCTGTGTGGTGTGGCATTGCAACTTTTTTTCCTGCTCTTTTGTGTATCCTGCTCTGCATGCGCAAACCATATAAAATGAACACCACATATTCGTACACAAAAAAGTCCATGAAGATTACTCCATATTCACATACTACTGCCTGAAGAGTGAGCGACTGATTCTGATGATGATGTGATATCGTAGGAGGTCGTACCGAGTCGGTTTGCTTCGCTCCTTTACACTATTTTATTTTATTATTCTCTTCCACACATTTTGCCTTATCCTTTATGCTTACGTACTTACGTTCACACACTTCATTTTTTATTTATCAACATATCCTCTATAGTATTTTTCACTCACACGTTACGTCTTCTCTCGTTTCATCATCCCTTACGTATGGAACGGACAAAAGCTGATTCAGGAGCGTGAGATCTCCTATTATTTCTATGCTGTGCCGTGTCATAGTCATGCAATGCATGTGTAAAAAAGCGAGATTAGTTAGATGCATAATAAAAAACTGCTATGTGTAGAATGTTTATTCCTTATTCGTATTTTCGTACTTGTATAATATACGGATAGCAAAATCCGTATATCATCATCATCATCATCGCCACCACCATATCATATGTACGCAACACACAAGTACCTCTCTGGATTTTCTAGACGTGTTTTCCCCGTTTTGCTAGTAGTCTGGCAGTAGTTCGTAGTTCTCTACGACGTGCATCTACAAACATACGAGTTTTGAAAAACCTTCTGATCTGCCTGTACACATACAGATATATATTCCAAAGCAAATCCGAAGAAAGGAAGGAGAGCAGACCGAGACCGAGAAAAAAATACTTTCTTCGCTATTTTAGAGATTCTGTATGGGTGCGTTAGTGTTTTAGTACACGTAAAGTCTCACACAGCCAGTGTGTGTGTCTGTAATACGTGAGCTGGCTGGATTTTATTTGGTGGTGTTGCGATTTTGTGACCGTCTCGACGGATACCTTATACCTACCTACCTAACACGTAAGACATTGTACCCAAAACACAAGCAAAAAATAACTTCCATCCAGAAATTTGTACATTCTATAGATGTAGCACTGAGTAGGCAGACACTATAGTTTTTAAAAACTAGCTTTTAGTAGTAGTACATATATTCCTCCAGCGCAAATGTCGCTTTCTTTCGGAGATGTGGAGGAAAATAGACTTTGCTACTTTGCTCTGGTTTAAGCTCTTACTCACTCAGTCGTTGTGTGTTCTTTCCAGAACAGAAACAAGGTTGTTATGTTATGATTGCTGACTCAATTGCGGTTTGACATTCTCGGAGACTTAACGGGGAATCGTTGGAGGTTTACCAATTCTGCAAAAGTCTGTCAAGAACGGAAAATTTGCAAAGTTCGTCTTTATACTTTGTCTTTGCACTTGTTCGACCATTTGGGGTCCAGTCGAGTTGAAAGCAATAACGTTTAGACTGTCAACTGGTTCAAGAGGTTTTTTAAAGTAATAATTTAATCGTCAAGCCTCAATTTTGACTGCCAATTTCCCAATCCGAGAACTGTCATCCGTCTTGAAGGTGACAGCTTCGACAGTCCTCCTCACAGAACATAATCATTGCCCGTGTCCCCTGGTTCTACGCAGTAAACTAAAGACGGACAAATTTGAATGTCGTCGTTGCCCTGTTTGTTATTGCAAGACTCAATACGTGGCATTTCTCTTGCAAAGAAGCAAATAGTTGTAATACCAAGTCTGCAAACTGTATCGGAAAGAGAAACTCCAAGGGCTCAAAATCAAACTTTATCGGGTACAATAGAAACTTATAGATTACAAATTTGCATCTTAAGCCCAATTTGTGTTTTTTCATGACAAATTTGAAGATATGGGTACAATAAAACAGGCTGTGGCATATATACTAGTTCAAGATATAAATTATTTGACGAAATATTTAAAGTAGCTTGATAAAAGGATTAACATTTTGAATAAATTTGTTTCAGTCAACATCTGACGAAGATAGAATGGAGTTGTCCGGTGTGGGCGACCGAGTATTCGCTGCAGAGAGAATACAGAAGAAGAGGGTGCGAAAGGTAATTGATAATTTATAATACTTATTATTATTTGTGAATATATAATATATAATTTTCCGATTGAAACAGAATCGCTAAATCGGTTATTCATTTATGAATATTTGTGTGTATTAATTTTACAGGGGAAAGTGGAATATTATGTAAAATGGAAAGGCTGGAGTATGAAGTAAGCATTGTCACGTAGAGCTGATGCCTATTGAAATGCGCACAGGTTCAGAGTTTAGATGTAATATTATCACTGTTATTTGTAGGCATTGTACGTGGGAACCTGAGGAAAACATCTTGGACCAAAGACTGATTGATGCGTTTGAAAGATCAAAAAGGGACACAAATTCATCAGCCCACAAGCGTGGCCCAAAGCCAAAGTACAAACCGCCTCCAGCGGTAAGTCGCTGATTAATTTTCCAGTAGAACGTATATACCTAGACACATTTGCGCGAGTTTATTGAGAAATGAATTTCTGTACACTTACAGCGAGAAAGGGATAGAGATAACTCTCCCATGTCACCAAAAGGCAAATCTAGTGAATCCCGTTTAAAATCCAAATCACCGTCAACTGAATCAGAGGACTCTGAGGAAGAAGAAGTTACATATAAAGAGAAAACTCCGAGGAAGGAGACACTCAAGAGAAAGGCAGAAGTTATTAAGTAAGTCAATCTCAATTTATATGGAGTAGATATGTATGCATTCTACTCAACAGAAATGTACTTATTTCTGTATACCTGTTCAGTCCAATTGAAACACCACTAATTTAGAAACCTTTTGTATAAAATGTGCAGAGAGTCTGGTAAAATAGGAGTGACCATCACAACTACACCCAAATCTAGTCCAACCCAACACGCCAGTGCAAATAAGTCTGGGGAACAGCGAGACTCATCGTCTTCTCCTCCGGCGAAAGTATCCCGTACTTCAACCTCCACCACGTCTTATCATAATAAACCAGACAGTAACACTAGGAGTACATCTCCCAGCCACCAGAATCATCATCACTCGTCGAAATCTCATCAAAAAGAGAAAGACCCGTACCACTTTAGCACCAAGAAGGAATCGAAATTTGATCCGGAGGAAGCGCGATCATTACTTAAGGGAAAGGATCGGTCTAAATCACCAGCCAAAGCTACTGGGGAGAGGAAGCACTCTACATCCTCAGGAACAGGATCCACTGGAAACATTACCACTTCAAATGCTTCCACAACTGGAAGCCATAATCAAACGAATTCCGCCATCAATGTGAATACCAGTAATACCTCCACACATACTCCGTCGTCCCTCCAGAATGGAAAGTTGTCAAGAGGAGGGGGTCCTGTAACTTCTGTTTCAACACCACCATCGCTGATTCCATCCTCAGGAGCGTTCAGAGAAGAAAACAATAATTACAACGGGAGTGGTAGTGGAGAAGAGAATAATAACGCTTTACCAGCGGAGTACTGGTTGAATCGACAACCACTCGCAGATCAAATTGTCATTACAGATGTAACCGTTTGTGACATGACGGTCACAATCAGGGAATGTAAAACGAAGCAAGGCTTCTTTCGGGAAAGGGATCGTGACGGGAATGAGACTGAAACTAACAAGATAACTGGCAGTGATAAAACGCTCCTCGGTTCATCTGTAACAACATCATCCGCAAATAACAATACCGGTAATAACAATACTAGCAGTAGTGGCCCGACTGGAGGAGGAAGTAATAAGACACCTGTGAATCCCGTGAATTGCCAAAATGGCAACACGGGCGCATTCATACATCATCTCCAGCAACAGCAGTCCGCAACCTCAGTGTCAACTGGGAAATAGAGGATTCACATTACTGCAAAATGTATTGCAAAAATATATTGTATAAGTCAAGTCAAGCGTCAAAAGACCTGCTACGCTGCTTCATTTGAATTATTGAAATGCACAGCAAACCAGCCATGATTTTAATTTGCAGTGAAGGTTGTCGTGCAAATTATAAGCTGCAACCAGTAAAAAATGCCGTGCTGTTATACGTTTTAGAAGATGTTTATGAGAAATCTGGTAAGAAAAGTATATTCTAAAGTGCTAACTTTTGTTGTGTGCAGTGTTTGTGTTACCTTACATGAGAACCAACTAGCATTCACAGCAGAATCGCCGTTATATATATATTTCATTCAGTACCGTAGGTAGTATTCAATCTTGATATTTTTCTGAGGTGCAAGGTACAGGAGTTAGGGCATTAGGAAATAAATATTATAAATAACTTAACCTGACTATCTACCTTAGAAATAGTTTTTGTGCAAGTGTAGACAAATTGGACACTGCACACCAAGAGATGACGTGCTGTAGAGTCAATTTGGCAACATTTATGTCTATCTAAATACGTCTAAATTGTATGTCTAATTTCATGTAACGTATTCATAAAGTGAGTTAGAAACTAGAAACGTAGAAGAACATTTACGAAAGCAGATGAATGTTTTAAGGGAATGTGACTAATGTGAGCGTATATGAATAGGTAGGGATAATATGAATTCCATGTAGGCACCTTTACCGTTTTAAAGTTTTGGTGACAAATACCCAATGAGCGAATCAACTAAAGTGTGTAGAATTTGTTTGATTTTATCCAAGTTTTAAAAAGTTTTATGGTTTTCAATTACCCTATTATTACCCTTACACGAGAAGAGGATTAGGAAAAGTGCACGTGAAGTAGATGTGAGTGGTTATTTTTGACATTTGAAGAAGTCTGTAGCTCTTCTTGTTGATTGTAAGATTATTGGATGCCGAAGTTCCTGTCGCACTTTCCACTTTAATACAATTTAAATAGAATGTGGATTTTATCAGTATCTGTTCCCAGTGTTTTCATGGTTTGGGTGGTGGTGAAAACCAAACCACTTTCATACTTTATAGTATTAGAGGGCTACGCTCATACATATATCGCGAACCAATTCAATTAGGTAGATTTTAGTAACTGAAATTCGCCAATTCATGGTAATGGTATATTATGTACCTTTTGTGAGTTGATTAAAATGGAAGTTTTTTACCGATTCAGTTTTCACAGACACTTTTACCATGTAACTTTGACCAGAGAATCTTTTAATGATGTTGACACAGAGAAAATGTTAATGTTGGGATGGGGTTTCATTTTTATCAGATTGTTAACTTTTATGATCGTTAGTCGTTAGAGCTAAGTTTTAGAAAAATCTAAAAACATCCTCTCGTGTGCTGTTTTAAGATGTCATTATTGTGAAGAAACAAGAGCTCGGTGTTACATAGTTATTATTACAGTCATATTATATTTTGTTTTTATACATCGTATGGATTACATCTGCATCAAGTATAGCATTCTGCTGTTGTTTTAATTCAAAATAGTTGTAACTTTCTTTGTACAAGGTGCAGTCCAGCAACACCAGTATATACAAGTTATGCTTTTAGGTTATCTGTTTGTCGTGGTAAATTAGCAGTACACTTGAATTGATAAGATTCCTTTCTTTCAGTAGAGAAATATCAATTGTCTTGTCGGTATCTGTTACACAAGGAATAAAATATGTGCATGCATGTTCAATGTTCATATTATTATTCAGTGTCCACATCATCACAATATCGTTTCTTTCGGACCGAAATTTGGACGAGAGGAATATATTGGGAAATATATGCATTTAATAATTACGTTAAAGACATACGATATCCGTTAGAGGTAGGGTTGTAATGTAAAGTAAATACTAAATTAAGAAGTAAGTATTTGACGAGAAACCTATGTAAATTGTGTATATTTGTTGTCACAAGAAGTGAGGTGTAACATGTATATGACAGTTATGGAAAACTTCTTTTTAACGTTATATGATGTTAAATATTATGAAACAAATGATTCAAAATATAAATTTGAATGGATTTTACGTATCTGAAAAGATAATGTCGCGGGATAGTCCTGACTGATTTTGTCATTTAACGTTTGCAGGGTTTTCAAGCGAATTGCGATATATATTAAAATGCAATGCATTACCTGCGTTTCGTTCGTGATGCATTATTCTTCAATCCGGGTGCTCCAATCCGACATGAACTCGACATTTCTTGGTGAATTGGCCAAATTGCTTCAGTTATATTAGCTCTTCTCTTCATTTCTCATTTTAAACAGTTTGTTCGATATTAGAGATTACAGAATATGCTCTACAACTTTAGCTTGTTGCACGATCCTGATTATAGTAGGCATGTGTAGATTTTGTAGGATGCTTCATTGAACAATCATCAAATTAACATCATCATCAAACTCCCTTAGTCATAATCGTACAGGACATGCTAGATCGTTTATTCTCAAATTGTTTAAAAAATGACAGTTCTTTAGTTCAATTATTGTTAGTCCATCTGCTGCTGCATTAGCTGCATACATTACACAATACTCTCTTTCTTGAACTCATATCCGAGGAATTTGACCTGTGATACCGACAACGTCTACTTGAGATAAAATGTATCTTTATGAATGTTTTCTGGGATGTTGCCGTCTTGGGTGGAATTGCATGATCTTATTCAAGTTACGGCAATTTTTAACCGTACTAAAAGCGATTGTTGTGGGAATTCCATGTCTAAATACCTTATGAAGGGTTCAAGGGATCATACATCTAACTTGTCTTTTATCATCTATATGGGTCGCACATAGCTTAGGATTGAGAAGCAACGTTAGAAAGTGGATGCCTGTGGAAGTGGAACCTCTTGGACAATATGATAGCAACATGGGAAAGTCTGTCTGGAGAACCCTTTCCCATAGAAAAGGAACTACTTTATAATTTCCACGGGATAATACTGGAAGGGGATGTAGCTCAGATGGTAGAGCGCTCGCTTAGCATGCGAGAGGTACGGGGATCGATACCCCGCATCTCCACTTTTTGGGGGTTCGATTGTCATATTTGAGGAACAGGGTATGTAGCTGATAAGTGCTTTTAATTCAGGCCAAATTAAAATTCCGTAATCGAAACCACACTGCGCACACAAATAAGGTACAAAGGGCCTGCATAAGTCCAAATGCAAGCCAAATTAATCAACTACGTGGAAAAAATCATAAATGAATGAAACATGAATTCCTGACTGAATTCGCAAATTGATTTAGTCAAGATTAATTGAAGTAAGGTGAATCGAAATCCACCTGGGATTGTAAGCAAACTCACTTATATATGCTGTAACGAGCTGGTTAAATGTCATCAACTTGTTGCTGCCTCAAGTGCCTCACTATAACACAATCCCAGAAAGAGAGAGTGTACAATAATTGTGAACCCTATTTTTAAGTACGCGTACTTACAATAAGTGTAAAGTTTTATAGCAGTCACGTCACAATCACGCTGCAAAAGGATGAACTAATTCTTTCCAAGTTCGTGTTACCATCAACGTCCCACACGTGTCTGTCTGGGTCCATTTCAGTCATTTTTGCAATTGTTTAGATTTTCAAGCAGAATTAACCAGCTAGCTGCAGCGCTGTGTTTAGTTATTGGGTACCGCCTTCCGGGAAAGCATAGGTTTTAATATGGTCATACAGGGCAATGGTCACCAGCACCATTCATTCACCAATGCCGTACGCCACAAACATATACTACTCACGGGCGTGGGTTGTCTGGTAATTGGTTATCACAAAGGGTCAGACTATGGTTTACTGGACAAAAGTAATCTACTTAATACACTCAGAACTCAGAAGTGCATTATAATTATACATTTAGAGTTATCTGCTTTCCTCTCCTGTCTGTGTCTGATTTATGTTGTTTTAATCTGTTTTACATTTGGCGTGGCGTAACCTCGGTGGATGTTAAAAATCAAATCGACTTATGTCTCCAGCAGCATATATGTAGCTAATTTACATCTGTAATATGATTATAGTATGCCCCACTCAAACTGCGGTCCCGATCCAGTCTCTTGCTCATCTTAAATCATATTGCCATTACTTATACATATATACTGTATGTATAACCATCATTTTAATTGACACTTGAGTGTGGAAAACACGCAATACAACTTTGACTTGACAGAAAGAAAGTCGAAAGTTCAAAATCACCCCATCATCATCATTATTTAGATGTAGAGGAATCAGAGAAACACTATTCGTACTATCGTTTCTTATCTTACGCCCAGTAAAATTCTGCGCATTTGATTCAATTCTCTAAAAGTGCACTTGACTTGAGCATGCCAAGTTTTGTTTGTGGCTTGCTTGATTGTATTTGTATCAAGAAAATCCTTCCCATTTATAATGAACACATATGCAAAAGTTGATTGAGATTAGACAGGATAATGCCGAATTTTCAAGTCTTCAAAGGTGTAACAATCTTAATTCTTCTGCTAACAAACAAATAGCAACTGCAGAATTGCACAAAGTAGACGTATTTACATGATATTTCTGCGCTTGCAGACTAGCTACAAACAGAATTAATTCACAAAAAGGATGTATGCATTTTGTCTGCCTGCTGCTATAGGCTTATCAATAAAATGGATCAGCTTGCTGACGAGTGATCATACCAATTCTGCGTATTAATATAATTTTTCAATATCCCAATCCAATTCTAACCTAACCAACCCACCTTGGAAAAGGGATTCTGTGCACGCTGAATAAAAATATAGTGAAAGCCCATGTCAGTCTTCAAGCGTTCCTGAATAATTACATTGCGGATATAATGTATGTAAATAGGATACCTAACTATGTAATCCAAACAGCGACTTCAATAACTCCTAGCCTCAATGCACATATTATGTAATAATGTTTGGAATCACATCGGTGAAGTTTCTCCTCCGACGACAGTATACGTGAAATTAGATGCAAAATTGGGGGGTTACAAAAAAAGGTTTTTATCCCGGGAGCAAAATCTACAAAAGGGTCAGTAGGGATTCAATAATGCCTGAATTTTCTTTTTATCCGTGGGAGCACGCTAGAGCAAACTTCCAATACTAGTTTTGAAAATCCTTTAAAAAAACAGGGATTAGCAGTGGAAATCCCTGAAAATTGAGCAGGGATAAGTATGAAATCACTGATCCAGCTTGCTCCCAGGGAATCAGGGATTTTCAAAAATCCCTGGAGCGGCGGTCGCGTTTTTGAAACCCCGTAAAATTGTATTTAAAATTAAATTGCAGCTTGCAATTACTGCTGTGACTGGTCATTGATCATTCACGTACATTAGATAGTGGGTAGCGTGTGGATTGTATTCCTACTTCTCACTGTCCGAGAATAGAGAAAGTAAAACCGGGTGAGAATGAGAACATGCTTTTTAAATTCTTTCAATTTACGAATTTGTAGCTGAAACCACTATGCCGGTGTGTCAAATTAGTCGGACAAATTCTGCGTTTACACGTCCGATATAAGCTCTCACTCAGGTTTCCCCCCCCCCTTTTACAGGATTTTCAGTATGCAATAATATGCATGCTAGAGACATTCTCTGAGCTTTACCATAATAAATATGACGACGATGAACTCATTGTCAGCAGATAGATGATTAAATCATTGACGTCATTTTGGCATGACATGCCATTCAAGCGTACCGTAGTGGGCAAGAAGCTTCAAGTGACCATCTTCCACTTGAAATATAAAAGTGCTACATGTGTACATGTTCATATATATTGTACTCCCCCCATCCCACATATTTTTGTACTATTTATCATTAATAATGGCATCGTAAATGGCAATACTCATAATTGGTGTATACTGTATCCTGCTATTTACTATTTACTACTCATGCATTTTTAATTCAAATTCACGCATACAAGAGCCAAACCAAGATGGCATGCGAATCTGAAGAAATGTGTTCGTTGTTCGTTCGTATGAATGTATTTCCATGCAGGCTTCGTTTATGGGAAGCAACAGTTTTCCTGTCAAATTGCATGGCAGTCATATTTCATATTAGGTAGGTATGTATTTATTTTCCACGTAATGGCATGAAATTGTCAAAACAAAATACTTATGTTCGAGTTGACTAGATATGCTTATGTGCTTTTTTTCACTGTCAATTCTGTACTATATACTCTTGTGGCTTTTTCAGCGGTGTATTTCCTTTTTGAACAAAATTTGGCTCTCGATAACTACGAAGGACGCGAAGAGACGGGAACTCGGGAAGCCAATGTAAAATGTAATTGTACTCGTATATTACCTTAATGAGGGAGGTAAGATGAATTACCAGTTTTGAGAGAGTTGATTAGCTTTTCTTTGGAACCATAATCCCATTCCCAATTCCCAAACAAATCCTGCACATCTCTCCTTTTAGATCGTTGGATGGAATACGCAAAAGCAACAAATGACACACCTAGTTTCCTTTAGAATTTGCATAGAATTTGCAGCAATTGTGATTCCGCGTTCAGTTCAGTGAAGCATAATGCCCACTTGACTAACAGATATTATTGATTAAAGCTGAATGAATATTGCAAATTAGGTGGTTCTACTTTTACGCTCACACTGCAATCTGAATTCTATTCTACCTTGCAGCGCAGCGTTGTGGTGTGTGTGAGTGAATGTGAAGGAAGGTGGGTGAAATGTTGATACTACAAGCAACGTACAAGTACAACCCAGATTTTGCATTTGAAAATGAATCTATTTCAAGATCCTATGACATATCTGTAACTGAAACTAACTCAAGCACCTATTCCTGAAACATCTCCATTCGTTCTTCTCAATAAATTACTGGAGCTCGATACTTTAACCCTAAATATACCATATTTCTAATTACAAGCTGCGTTCACAGTTCACATCAATATAATGCACAAGTCCAATCGGATTATGCGACAAGAACTACGTGTAAGCTCCAATAGATTTGCATGCTTCAAGGAATAAAAATATGCATTATGAAAGCAAACCTACTTAATTTTGTTAAATTTTTCTTATTTCTAGCATACCCTTCACTTCACCTAACTCGCATAATGTATTCGTAAATTAGAGATCACAGATTCTCTTTTCTTCAAGACTCACAACAAGATCCCCACACATCTTGTACATGCGCGATGCGATGATGCGTTAGCAGCATGACGTAACAACAGGAGACCATTGCATACTCTAAGAGAATATCATTTTGTGCACACTTCTTCACACATCATTTTTGGTACTACTCGCACAATTTCACTCACATCACATTCCATGTATCTGCAAGGTATTCCCATTCCCATTGCATATCCCATGCCTTCGTCTTTCCATTTGAGAACTTTGTTAGACTAGGTTAGGTCATCAGTTGTTTGTTACAACTATATGACAAGTGAGTAGGATTACATTATAGAATTTTCCATCACAAATAATTATTAGAAGCTAAAGCAGCAAGCTAATGCACTTTACCCAACCATCATTCCCCAACCCCCTAAATCGAAAGGGTATAGGCAAAGCTACAGGCTTTATTTGGTTTGGAATATGGAATCCGTGCAGACTAGTGCATTCATGAATATTGTGCTGGTATTTCATATTGAGGTTGTTCCGATTTAAATGCATAATAACTCGCATTACTGACGATCCATATTAATATGATATTAATTGCATACCTATAAGACAACTATTAGAGAAACCATTTCCTAGAAATCACCATTAACGTAGAGTACAGGTTCGTGTGTATAGCACTAGCTATAGTATGCTTTATGTATTAACGCTTGGATTTGGGGATACATGCATATCATTCCTTTTTGACGTAAAGAGTGGAGCAACTTTAACACGTTAATATACTTAATTACTTACTATGTGAGTAACCACTTGGTATATATGAGTATGAGTACCACAAGTTATGGACAATAGAATTCAGAAGGTTCAATAGGATATATAACACTTTGAACATTTACAACCATAATATTTTGCCGTCGTGTGCGTGTGTAGTGTAGCGCACGGTGCATGAAAACACAAACAAAGAAAGGATACGATCAGGACAAAATAAGGGCAAATTTACATACCTACCTATACATACATCCAACGAGATTGCGCTGTTCTCTCTTTCTCAAGTTTCTCATTCATATAGCGAATACCACCCATATTCAAAGAGCATAAATCTTTTTAGTACGGTTAAAGTACGGTACGGAAAAACGGGGTTGCATGCAGGTGGAGCAAAGTATCATGTATTATTATGTTGAATGACGTATATATATATTTTCCTCCACCTCGTGCATACTTCTGCATGCATTCTGTTGTCTGTCGCGTCGTGTGCATTTGAGTCATTTCATTTGAGTGATGATGAACGAACACTGACTGAGGAGAATCAAGCAGAGAAATATATACACACAAAAAATAGGTAACAAAAAATATGCAAGATTCTTTATGTGAAGTAAGTAAAGTACATAATATAACACACAACTTTTATACATACGCAATGCTGTAGGTAAAGGTTTTTATGCACATTCAACATTCTCATCATGTGACGTGGTTCCTTGAAGCGAAAGGGTAGAGGGTAGAAAATATATAATTACATACCTATTATATATATTTGATTGAGGATATACAACTTTATACGTATAGATAACGTTATGAAATGAATGCGAATGGGATGGATATGGATACTGTGAGCTTGTGAGCTGCTCTGCTCTCTTCTGTTTTACCATGAACTCGACGCAGAAATCTCCTTAGTATATCCTCAAAGGTTGAACAAGAGAAATAGCTAAAGAATGGTCTAGTGAACTTACAAACTTGTAAATTGTGTCTCAAAATATTCATTGCGATTTTTAAACATTTTTCAGTTCTAACATCAGCTATCATCATGGGGTTCTAGTGTACTCACAAACCCACCCGCACACCTTGTGTGCACAGTACAAACAATCATCATGGAGTAAGTTACCTAATTTAATTTATTCAGCATTTTTTTTACTATTTTTACAAAAAAAATTTTGGTGCGATAATATTTGTGGACGCTATAGTGGATGCTGGTTTTAGGGTTTATGGAATGAAATGAAGGCTTAATTAATGGAATTTATGCAATATTTACGGGTGCACACTTGTGCTACCTGTACACTTAATTAAATTGAAAATACTTTTTATATTAAATCCGAGAAAATTTTGGGATTGGTGCTTGGGGATGAATTATGAGTGCATATTATGAAGCAAACTTATGTTTACGTCTTTTCCCTATCCAGGGTCAGTTTAACATGATTGTAATTACTGATTTGATTTGATAGCTTGTTAAATATTTTTCATTTTTACTTTTACATCAAATTGATCTCTCAATATATTCCCACTTTGATGCGAGGAAATTTGTTGTGTTCCATCCCCAAATCCCCTCCGACCGAACCCTCTTCAACGATGAACGTCAACATAACTGGCATTCAACATTTGACAAATTTTCGTCTAGTCACTAGTGGACGTGTTGAAATGACTTTGAAACCTGAGCTTACTTAATTTCAAATTTTACTTTACGGATATGGTTAATTACAGTTTCATTCCATTCCAGATTGAAATGTAAACGAATTACATTATAAAGTATCCAGAAGAAATTTTAGATGTTGATTAATTACTAATTCTTTTAAAAAATCAGGAGTACTTGCATGTAAAACTTGAAAATTAAGGTTAAATTACACGAATATTTCGTAACACAAAACGTATTCTGTATAATTTTCAGGAACTTTTTACCAACCATCAGCCTTCACGGCGCTCTTCAGAGCGAAGACAGTATATCAGGATCAATCCTAGGATCTATACGAATTTCCATCAACAACATCACTTTAAGTGAAATTAATACCCAAGAGCAGTTGACTCTATTTGAAGGATCATTCAACAACAACTACTTCAGCCATGGAGTCCAGCCATCTGGTCTCGTGGCAGTTCGAGGACTTCTCGACTGCTGAACTCAGCCCCCCAACTTCACCTATTTCACCCTCATCCCCAACTTTGTTTTATGATGGCAGCAACCCTGCATCACCATCCGGGTCAGTTAAGGGCTACAACAACGCCCTCGCCATGCCCTCCCAATCTCAGAAGCCTGCTCTGAGCACGGTTGTTAGCAGCCGTGCCCAGACGGCTTCCAACATGCTCAACGAACTGGAGCGACTCCACTATTTCGAACATCAGAATGGTTAGTCCTTAAGATTCTTTTTCTTAAATTACGATACAAGTACAACAAGTACTAGTAGTAGTTAATCTTGCATGTATAATTAATGATGAACCCATTTTCCCGAATTCGAATTTCTATTATAATGAGAAATAATAGCCAAAAGGATTCTGAAAAAATATTACGTAACGGAAAAGTCCGCTTTATGTAATACGAAAAACTCGAGTTGAATGATCAATATGAACTCAGGACTCATACGTTAATTTTGCGTTTGCAGAGTTTGGCATGAATGCCAACGAGGAGTCGGTGGACTTGAACATGAACTTGTTTGAAGAACTTGCGGACATTGAATATACACCACCACTTTTATCACCTGAAGATACAGAGGTGAAGCCTATGGAGACTCTAGTTTCTGAGCAATCACTGACACTTGCGACCATCTCTCCAGTGTCTCATCTCGCTAGGATTGAACAAACACCAGACAACGCAAAGCTAACAGCAGAATACAAAACAATCCTCGAATCTCTTACTACAAATGACAGTACCACCACCAACAGTGTAATCTCTTCAATTGGAAACGGAAACATAATCCATATCGCGGGCATTCCTACAACAACTGTCGTCGGAGACGAATGCCTTGTTCCAGTTGAATTCATTACTCGTAACGGTAGTATTGGAGGTGATGAGATTCAGAGCATGGATTTGGACGGTATCATCATTTCCACTGATATGGACTTGATTGGTGATGAGCCCGAGGTTATTTTTGGCCTGGAGGAACTATCTGCAGAATTAGTGACTGCGGCCGAGGAGGTAAACACTGATGGCAAAACTGCCACACGTGTTAATGGCGTATTACCATATTGGGCCAAGGATATGACCATCGCGATGGATGAACTGGACGTGGAAATGAATAAGAATGTAAACACCTTGGATGCATTACTGAAAGGTGATGTGACTGCTGCACAAAATGCGATTACGTCCGGTTACTCCGTTGCTCCTTTTTCACCTGTATCAAATGTTACGTTGGAAGAGGATCAGCAAAGTATCGAAGATGTCCAAGTCGTTGAGCCTAAAACTCTAACCAAGCCAGAACGACGGTAATTTACAAAAGCGATTTCCAGCTTGCTATTAATTTATTTTATCATTTGGGCTATAAGTTGACAAGTAGCAATTTAAATTTAATTTTGACTTCCAGAGGTCGTAAGCCAGCCAAGGCCTACAAGGATCCTATGACGCAGGTCAAGGACAAAGCGCTCCGTAAGAAAGAGCAAAATAAGACGGCTGCCACCCGATACCGTCTGAAGAAGAAGCAGGAACTTGCAGTGACCTTAAGCGAAGAGGATGAACTCCAACAAGTTAACGACGAGCTAAATAAGGAGAAGGAAAAGGTTGGAGCGGAGCTTCGTATGATAAGGAGTTTACTCCGAGAAATGTTGCAGGTGCGAAAGAAGCGAGTTTCCCCTCCAACTTCCGCAGGTCAACTTACGGCTTCGTCGATTGTACAGGCACAACGGGCTGCAAATCGTCGTAAATAAAACAAAATAATTGCATTAATTTTTTGTATGTATGTAAATTAAATGGAACGAAGCTAAAGCACTGACTATAGTGTATTTTGGGTTGGTTTTCGGTGATTGGGTGTGAAATAGGTAGTTTTAGCTGAGTTCAGAAGTCGACAAGTAATATAAAATGGTAAACAATTAGCTACGGTGCTCCTAACAAACAAAGCACAATGCACCATCGCTTTGTGAGAAATGTGTGCAGTGCATTTTATGATGCATATGTACTGTGCTGATAAGTCCATGGTGCACTGTACACTTCTTACAAACTAGCATTGTTTACCTGTTACATATTTTTTCTTTTTCAATATTCATATAATGTATGCTGTAAAGTTCCTTTTCGTTATAATAGTGTACTATCCAATAAATTCGATCGGCAAAATTATATATCTTTATTATTTACGAGTATCATATATGTCGTCAATATTTTTTCAATAATGGAATTATTAGTTACACGTACAATTAGTTTGCATTACGTGTTATGGTCAATCTGCTAAAATTGATATTTCCGGCTAGAACGTTTAATCTTCAGCGAAAAATTTATCAGTGTAGTTTTGTTTTAGTTTTGTACGTTTCTATTTTAGTGACATTGAATCTAACGTGTACAACAACACATTATACACACCGCTGTCTTGTATCATTTCATCTTCTTTTGACGATTGGCTACTTATTTATAATCTCGACTAAAATGCAATTGGCTATTCTATTCGTCTATCAAAATTGTGGAAAACAATAAAACTAAAAAATCCTGGGTTCTCAAACCCAAAAAATTACTGTCTTTACATCATAAACTTTATTAAGCATATGTAGTCTTTTAGTACAACTCAACCTGACGAATAGGTGGAGACTTGTTCGTCATTCACAATATAAGTAAAATGTGTCTAACTAACTAGGTACATGAGAATGGTTTAGTTTCTAACTATATACAGCGCTGCTGGAATGAAATAAATTGGTAGGTCATCCAAACAATAAGCCACCAGTAAGACAAAGGTTTTGAATAAACTATAAGAGAATACAGATCACTTTTATCAATCACAAGTAAGAAAATCCATCATACATCATACTTGAACTCGTAACAGTCCAGTCGGATCCACCGGTGCGATAGTAGCTAACACTGACGCAGATCCTGCTCCGCTGTTACCAGCCCCAATAGCTCCCAACCTTACTAGCAACTTTCTACGTGCTTCTAATGCTTTGGTAGCAGCGTCCTTTTCCTTTTTAGTAATTTGTTTCTTCTTCAACCGACACGAAGCTATTGTTTTATATGCTTCAAGCACATCCTTATCAACCTTTTCCAACTCCCGCTTTTGAACAAGGTTATCTATTTCTTTCTAAAATAACAATAACAAACAGGCTGAAGTTATTTTTTTGTGAATTATATACGTAGGTAATTGATACACATTTCTCTAACAAAACATAAAACTTACTCGTCCCATATTATATAAGGAATTCATTTTCTCTGAATTATATTGTTGCAGTTTTTTGAAAACACTCTGGGTCCTTTTAATTTCAGCCATAACTTCATCGTCAGGATTGAGTAATATTGGATCATTAGCGTCGTCGGGAAGAAGTAAGCCCTGGTCAACTAAGCATTCTCTTATTCTGTTTTCTAATGGTGGCGTGTTCGCTCCACCGTCTAAGCCCAGAGCCCTTACTAGACCTTGTCTATGAATAAAAAATCCCTCTTGAGAGGTCCCCAAACTGGCATCTTCTTTGGGGGAGTTGAGATTGAATTGATTATTGTACGTTGAAACTCTATCTTCGACTAAAGCAGAGACCAGTCGCTGAGTAAGTGGTCCCACAAAATCTCTAGCAGTGTTATCACGATACTCTCTGGTTCTACGAAGAATTTGAAACAAGAGCCATATATAAATATTGTTAAGAATCTGGAATAATATGCAAATGTTAAAACCGTACTTCAGCTTCGATGTTTCGTCATCGTCTCTAAAGTGCTTTCCCAATGGAGGCACTTCCAGTGCATCTTGGCCAAGTTTTTCCTGGTCGCTAATGAGTGCTGCCAAGTTGTCCAAATCTTCTTTCGTTGTTTCCCTACAATAAGTATCTACCCAGTCCCAAAATTGACTTGGAGCTTCATGGTGCTTGGCTATTCCATCCGTGCCAAGATCTGATGATACTGAATGGGATCTATTTTGTGTAGCTCGGGCAGCTGGCTTGTCTCCACCCTTTTTGGACTTGTTGCCTGCTTCGCCCTTTAACTTTTTCTTTGGCAGTCTTTCCCCTTTGCTAGTCGCAGATCTTTTAGTAGTCGTACCCAATGTTGTAGCAACCTGGGCAGGCGAAGGACTAGGTACGGGAGAATTACTGGGAGGCAACTGGGAAGCCATGACCAACTTTGCTGCAGCAGAAACGGATGTTCTTGTTCCATGATCGATGATTGTTGCAACTGCAGCTATTTTCTCTTGATGCTGGGGATCAAAGTGCTCCAATGCCAGATTGTGGTGATGATGAACTACAGGGCCTGGCGCTGACTGGAAAACATTATGTTCTCTATGTAACAAACGAATCTGAGTGGCAATCGATGACCACAGAGTTTCTAACTCTGACTGCAATGTATCCAAGTCTTCCATCGCCAGACTATCTACTCAAAACCATTCAAACAAATTATGTGTCGCGACTCATATTTTCACAATTTTTTATTATAATATTTTACCATCTTCACATATTTTACCTATCGGTTTATTTAGCAAAGGGTCACTTGCTAAAGGAGAAGGATTATTACTACTGGCTGCCAGAAGACCTCCGGTCCCACCCTTGCTCCCCGCCACACACGCATTTATTTTCGGGAAGTCGCCCAAATTATAATGTGCCAAAGTCGGAAAGGACGGATTCAAACTGTTCCCCGACGACCCTGCCGCACCCCCTTTCTCACCACCACCACCAGCAGCATTATTAGAACCTTTCGTTTTCGCACTGGTTGTTTTCGTCGTCACACTGGGAACCGCCGGGACAATCGGTCCAGAAAGAAGACTGACATCCGGAACGGGTCGTGACGGTGGATACGGAGGAGGGCCAATACTCAGCAGGGATGATGCTGTTGACGACGTCGATCCAGCAGGTGATAAACTTGGCGTGATACTCTTTTGATTTTCAGGGGTTCCTGGNGTGACGGTGGATACGGAGGAGGGCCAATACTCAGCAGGGATGATGCTGTTGACGACGTCGATCCAGCAGGTGATAAACTTGGCGTGATACTCTTTTGATTTTCAGGGGTTCCTGGAGGACCCAAAGTAGCCCCTTCGGCCTTTCCCTTTTTATTCGGCGGTTTGGACTTCATGTCTTTTTGTTTACAAACAAAAGAAAAAATCACAAAAACTCTGTAAAAACGTAAACGTAAACGTGCTTCTCGAATGTGAGGAATTGTGTTAATTCTTAATTAATATGCTATTTACCTTATTGGTCTTGTACCAATTTCTTCTCGTCCCTCTTCCCTGCTTTCAATCAACCCAATTTAGTTATTCAAACTTCAGTTTGTTCATGTAAATCAATTTTTAGTTGTGTTGTAAAAAACACGGCAAATTGTGACATTGGGAGTCAACAGACAGAGAATATGTAACCAAAATAATGCCTTGTTTGAGGTTGAGCGGAAGAACTGGGGCAGTCTGAGATGTTTCTACCCATGTATTCTAGACGGGAAAAGTGTTGGGGTTGGAGTTGGAGGATGACGGGTTCCAGTGTGAAGTGTAAAAGTTTATCCAGCATTCCAGCACAAACAACACAACAACACGAACAGAGGGGAGGACATGTGTTTCCTTCCGTCATTTGAGAAGATATGACATGTGTGTTTGTTGTTTGTGAATTGATAATTTGATATGCTGATTTCTAAATCTGTTGTGGCTGCTGCTCCTCATCTATTCAGTATTATCGTCTTGTGAGTTTTTGAGCATGAGTGATGATGAGCTGTCTAGAGTATTAGTGTAAATGTAAATCATAAATAAACTTGCTTGACTCGCTAATAAAAACGTGATATTTCCAAAACTTTTTAACTAACTTCCAACTTGGATTTTGGGTGGGAAACATGTCCGGTTGTGGAAACGGTTTGTCGCAAATGGTTGTTTACTATCAGTGCAACTGTTGCTCCAAGTATCTTTCCTCTTGTTCATCCTCCAAATGGGAGCAGCATTGGAACAAGTGTCTTACTTCTGGAGTAGGTAGTAATGATGATGGGGGTGGGGGCAGTGATGAGAGGTAAAAATAAATACATAATAATACATCCAGTGCGTGCGTGCATTTTAGAGTTGATTAACAAGCTCGTGTAGTATTTAGTTGATAATATGATTTAATTTAAAATTTAATTTAGACCATTACCTGTTTTCCGCTTGTAAAAATGCCTGATTATAGTATGTGTTCTGAAATGCGTGTATAATATCGGAATATTATTGTTATTGTGTTTAAAGGATTCCATCATCCGTCGGCTTCAGGTTGATTACTTTCAAGAAACCTGTCATTGTCATTAAGAGATGCGATTCTGAAGTTGGGGTCCACATGAATCAAGTCGCAAGCCAGGATCAGGGTGAGTTCTAAATTTGTCACCTTAATCTGTGAACTATTATGCAAGCTGGATTGAGTAGAATAATAAAATGATCTGGTAAAAATTCAATTTGCACGCAGACTCTATCCAGGGTATTGGAGCAAGTAAAGTCTGAAAGGGGTCGTTCCCCCAGAAAGAGTTCTGTAAATGCTAGGGAAAAATTGCACTCTGTATGCTCAGAAATGGGCATGGGTGAAGACGAAGACGAACACTCAAGCCCTTCCAGAAGAACAAAGACAAGAACTTACAAAAAGAGAAAATCCAGCACAGCGACGAGGACTAATACCAAACGAACCAAACGCTCAACGACAAAATTCAGCGATCTTCCTTCTGGAACTTCTGAAGATGAAGAACGGGCAAAGAACACGTCAGTACCTCATTCGAAGAGCAAGAAACGCGTTGTTCAACGTGCCACTCAACCAAGGTATCACCCTACTTGTTGTAGGAAATACAGCTACATGTGTCATCTTTGCCCTGGAAAGTTTTACACTCAAAAGGAGCTTGACGTACACGTTAATAGTGTTCATTACGGCAAAAGAAGACTGATGGCATGCTGTGTTTGCGGTCGTGTGTTCAATAAAAGGTGGGCTACACGCTTCGATTTTGTTTCATAATAAATGTCTATTTTAACTTTAGCTAATGTCAATTCCTATATAATTTTAAAATTTTCAGGGATTCTTTAAATGCCCACATTTTGGCCCACGAAGCTGCCGAGGCGCGTGAAGTAAAGTTTAATTTATTGCAGCCTTGGGGAGAAGAGTTGCTGGATTATCTCAAAAAATATAAAATTAATTATAAAAATACAGGAAATAATTGTTTTGTTGTCCAACAAAGATGCAAGTTTTGCTTGTTACCTCAAAGTTCATATCAAAGTTTTATTTCTCACATTCACGAAGAGCACACAGCTTCGCCTGAAACTTACGAATTCCCATGTAAATTTGATAATTGTGCTCACAAATTTAGCTCTATTAGAGTTCTAGTGGAACACATTAAAGTGGCACATCCAAAGTTTCAGGGAAAATTAACACGAATGAGACTGAATGAGGGTGTATACACGGGAAAGCGTGCTCTGCCGGTTTGGAAGAAAAAACAACATGAAGCAAACACTGAAACAAAGTATAAACCTACTACCCCGAAAAGAGCAAAACTAAAGCGAAAGAGGAAACCGACGGTTAAACGATCAACAAAACCCGTTAAAAGCTTCACTGCTTTCCAAGATCCCGTATCAGATTCGAGCAGTGATGGCGAAGGAGACGTTAGCGATTGGGAACGGGAATGTCGGGATTCAATTAAGCACATCCGAAGAAGAATAAAAGTGAAAGCAAATGACGATATTCCACAGGAAAAAAAGATCGAGTTAGAGAGCGTGTTAGTAGATGATCAAGGCAAGGTTAGTCTGAGCAGGCCGGATTTTGATGTAACTCACGTTAAAAGAGAAGTAACGCTTGCTGACGAAAGTGATACGTCAAACCCTCCAGCGTATCAAGATGGAATGGAGGAAGATCAAACTACATCTCAACATACTACTCCGGAAAAAAAGTATATTGTGCCGTTGCCTCTAAACCGTGAAATTAAAACAGAATTGATGTTGTTTTGAATAAATATGGATACGCATTTGTTTTGTAACTGCAAAACAGCTAAATTTTTGCTAAAATTTTCTACTTTTAATCAACAACTTAAATTTGCAGCACTGCAATTGCATTTTTGCATCACCAATTAGCCACATGTGGTCACAGTGCCGTTAAAACTAACGTAATCATATGTCATATCAAATTTGATCGCCCTGCACTGTACTGCATTTTTTAAACAGTTTCATTCTTTGCTTCTCAAATCCTCGCTGTGATGAAAGCAAACTTGAGGGTTACTAACGGTGGTGCAAAGTTTGGTGCGAGGTTACTCGTTGGAGGTGCCAGAGGGGCTGTCGCTGCTGGTACCGGCGCCATCAGGAATCTCGACACCTGTGGACTGCTCCTTTAACCTTTTAACCAAGCTGTCAAGGTCGGTCAAGGGGATCGGTATCGGTGATGACCTCCTCGAGCAAGTTGCATGGGTAAGTCCTTAGGCAACTATATTACTTATTAGTTGGCTGGCTACAGTAAGCCGTACATTTTATTATCTTATATTATCCTCTTAAAAAATCCAGCATGGATGGGGAAATTAACAAGGAAAATTCAGTTTAGCAAAAATGGTCCGAGGAAATTTTTCTAGTCATCAGGTTTTTATATCCTCGTAATATGCAATGTCTCAGAAGAGTGCTTTAGTGCATACGAAAGCCAACACACCTGGGGAAATTAACATGGAAAATCCAGTTTAGCAAAAATGGTCCGGGGAAATTAACATGGAAAATTTAGTATGGAAAAAATTATCCGGGGAAATTAACATCGAAAAACTAGTTCAGCAAAAATTATCCGAGAATATTAACATGGAAAATCCAGTTTAGCAAAGATTAACATGGAAAATCCAGTTTAGCAAAAATTATCCGGCGAAATTAACATGGAAAATTTAGTATGGCAAAAATTATTCGAGGAAATTAACATGGAAAATCCTGTTTGCACATGGCGTGCATTGCACACAAGTTGTGTGCAACTGTGCTTGTAGGGAATGTTGTGTTGTGTGTTGCTTCTGTGTGATATTTCTGGGATTCCATGTGTTCTTGTTTACGTTCTTACGGAGGAAAGGCATTTCTTCGTTCAATTCATTATTGCTGTCTTCATTTCATTGCCATTTATAATCTCCACATCTTCTCTGGCACATTTGAATTAATTGTACACATACTGGGAAACTTCGGACGCGGACCTCATATGAGATATTTAGTAAATTTAGCGATTGAATCACCAACGAATCAATCAGCGGCACAAGGAAATTTCCACATTTCCCAGCAAGCTTGCCTAAATAGTAAAACGTTTTAATGGAACCTTCATTGACAAAATCGACATTATATTATCATTGTAAACGTTGCCTCTCATATATGCCCACGTCATCTAACTGGAATCACCACATGGGTCGATGTTCCCCGCAACCGCATGTCGGCAATGCCTCCACTTTGGGGAATGGTCGTGGGCGCAGGTACACAGCAATTATTATACTTTACTTCGTTACATTGTATCATTCATTACATTACAACTCGCAGCATAGTAATAATTCGGTTCGGATTGCTCTACAGTTTGAGCCCGGTACATCCTGGATTTCGCTTGACAGTTTTTACACCCCCAAAAGTTATCCTTCGTAGAATTCCTCCACACGCGAACATCTCAGAAATATTGGAAAATGAGTCCGTGGAAAAAGTTGTCACAATTTGCAACCGGGTGCATGATGGTGATGGTGAACTTTCACTAGCACATGAAGCTGTAAATAGCATGGGTGTTTCTAATAGAGCGCAGAATATAATGTTTAACAATTTCAAGTGTTTCATTGCTTTACTACTGCTTAACCTAGATTAAACGGCAGAGGCGTACGAAGACCGAGAGACCCAGTGAGAAACCGGCTAAAAAGACTCGCAAGTACACGAAGAGGAACATGAATAAACTTCCAAAGCGAAAACCTCGTTCCACGAAGGAGGGTAAACCAGAAGTAAGGAAGTACCATTTTCATTGCCAATTATGTCCGGGAAAGTTTTATATCAAGCGAGACCTAGACGTTCATCTCAACCATGTACATAACGGAAAGAGGAAACTAATGGAATGCTGCGTTTGTGGTCGCGTATTCAATAAAAGGTAGACA
>JAANSN010001114.1:0-38450 GCA_036850665.1 Dicranocentrus wangi | reverse complement strand
CTACTGGGGACCAGATGCAAACCCTAAAATCTAGAGTAGATGGGTGTGGAGGCGAAGGAATGGAAAATGATATACTTTAAGTAGTGTCAGCTTTTAGTTTGCATTTACAACTTACAACTACATAATATCGGTAATCGGTAGGTAAGTAAGTACTAAAAACTAAACTAAAACTACGTATTAATATGTTTACATGACATGCAATGTACGTTCGTTCGTACCCAACACAGTAACATAGATTTGATTTCCGTATCGCATATTGCATGGTACTTTAAAAAATCATACCGAGATACTCTTCTACTGCTGCTGCTGCTGTGCGTTAATGTACCAAGTACCAACAAAGACTAACTTTTTACATATGGCTTTTTTGTTTTGAATTCTTTAATTCTTTTCCAACTACCTATTCTTCTATTTCATTTCAACTTCAACACTCCCCATTTTCCCAAAGTCCCTAAAACAACACAATTAATCTAACCTCGAATTCCTATGAACCATGCTATGGTGCAGAAGTTTGCATGTCACATTTCGCATATCGCAATTCGCACTCTGAATAGTCTGAATACGAATGTAAATGTAGGTAGGTTGGTAGGTATGTATGTACGCTAAAACTAGAAAAATAATAATCATGACATGTTACATGACAATACCACCGATGCATAGCATAATCTTCATATTTTATAAAACTACCTTTTTAAAATGTTATAACTTGTAGTAATACTAAACCATTACATAAAATCATAATCATACGAGGTTCGAATCTGATATCACACACGAATTTCATACTCATACCTATACAGGAAATCTTGTGAAATTGGGTTTGAAGAAAGGTCTGTTCTTCTGAAATCAAGCGTATTTGGTTAGGAAAATGGACGGAAAATTAATTCAGGTATACTATGACAAAGAATTAGTAATATTCGACGTCTTTTCATGGGGTGCAAATATAGTACAGCCAAAGAAAAGAGCTATTTCTAATAGCTCCATTAACCATAAAGCATGGCTATGTTATATTTATTCATGGTTAAGTGCATTTGAGTTTGGTTGGTGAGACTGATAGTGAGACCACAGTTCTTTGATACCGTCGCTTCACTTCTCATATTTCGCTATTACATATTACATATTTCGCTATGGTGAGACTAATCATTTAAATCCAAACACAGGCACATTGTAATGCACAAAGTACACAGCGAGGGCGAGAACGTAGTAAAGCATATGTACATATATCCAAAAAAAAACCTTTACTGTTATATTCTCAAATTCTCAATCTCATTCCTCAATGCGTAGCATCCTAGTACCAGTGACAAGGCCAGCTCACCGCCAGTCGAGAGCCGATAACCCCCCAGTCGAGACATTTCGGAACGGGTTTGTGTAATCTTGCACGGTTGGAATAATATATTGGTTAACCAACCTATCACAACGTAATGCATGTGCCCTGCCCTGTCTACTGTCTGCCTACATTACATGGCTAGCCTTACTTACCCTACTAGCTCCTTATCTTCATTCAACATACGATACGCCCCTCTTCTCTTATCCTTTATTATCTCTCTCTACTCTCTACATAGTACCCTCAGAGCCTACTGAAATTTTTTTATCGAGAAACAAAAGTTATATTTTCGATTCTACAAAATATGTCCGTCCGTCGTCGATTTTGCTGAGCAGCCAGGCAGATAAGGCTAAAATTGGCGGTAGCGCATCCTCCCTTAGTGTTGAATGGGGCCCACGTTCCACCAGAGCCCTTGGTGCGATTTTTGGTCAACATTTATTATCAGCCAGCAGTACTTTTTCATTTGTTGTTTACTTTCTCACAAGATAAGTAAGGCTAGGCATGTAAATGTAATGTAGGTAGACAGGCCACATGCATTACATGTTGGGATAGTTTGGTTAACCAACATATCCCAACCGATTGATTTGATTGATTGATTGATTTGTCTTTATTACTGTGTCTACATGTTCTCAACATAATGCAACCGACTTCAACCGAGCAAGATTACACAAACCCGTTCCGAAAGGTCTCGACTGGGGGGTTCTCGACTCTCGACTGGCGGTGAGCTGCTAGTGACAAGTTGACAAGTATGAGTAAACCTTTAGATGCTAAAGGCTAAAATTACTGCGTAGAATGTTTTTGTATTGTTGACGGTGTGGTGAGTAGAAGATAATATGAGATAGGAGTATGCACAAATATTTCTACTTTACCTGAATTACGCGATTTTACAAGTGGATGAGATACTGCATTTCGGCATAATATTTATATTTACACACTTACATTGCAATTACAGTCCAAACGGTTTCACAAAAAAATATGATGCTGCGCAGTTTTTTAAAGTAAACGAATGTGATTGACATTGACAATAACATGGTAATTCATTTATTTTTGATTGCTTGAATGAAATGAAAGCAATATATAATGCTTCGTTATTACACAATTTTACTATCAAAGCAATAGGCGATATATCAAACCGTTACTGTCTCCGAATTCTTGAGTGTTAGCTCTACTCTGACTA
The DNA here is from genome assembly GCA_036850665.1 of Dicranocentrus wangi. Classification (NCBI taxonomy): domain Eukaryota; kingdom Metazoa; phylum Arthropoda; class Collembola; order Entomobryomorpha; family Entomobryidae; genus Dicranocentrus; species Dicranocentrus wangi. The sequence continues at coordinate 35,955 of JAANSN010001114.1, read as the reverse complement.
GGGAGATATTGTTCGAAAATCGTCTACTTCATTAATTTATAATACATGTTTGAGTTATTTTTCCTCCGTAGAGAACGCTTTCCCCTTACTTGTATTTACATTGAATTAAATTATTAGGTAATTTGAATGAGAGATCTTAATTTAATTACGTTTAACATTAACCCTAAGTACGTATGGCATATTTTCCATCTTAATACAAATGATTAGCAATTCTAACCGCTCTACTGCGAGCACATACGTATGTACAACGTACATGTGCACAATCTTAAATACATACATCAAAACACTAATAATTGTAAGTACGCAACTTTTGCCGTTATATATCCCGGTAAAGTATATCAGTATGAATATCTCAGTATACTCATAGTCCCGCCCGAGATATAATTCCTTGTCCATTACATTCCTATCTCAAGTCCATATATAATGTACCTCACAACGACGGCAAAATGCTTTTAATTTTAGTTCGAATCGATTCGAATATATCTAGAGTAAGTGGATGTTTCAATTCCAACATGATTCAAAAGCCAGTAAATAGCATTAATACATACATAAATATAATAATTATAATAAAAGAAGTGACCAAACTTGTCTTCATTTGATAAATCAGAAAATGAAAATCTTACAAAACTCCATTTGAAAGTGAAAAGGGATAACTTAAATAGATTGCGCTATATTCTTTCAGTTATTCACGCTTTGTTTGTAATCTTTATCACATTAAAACTTTTCAATTTGGATAAATTTCATGTTTTTTGACGTGTGAAATGCCAAATTCAAATCCAAATCATACAAATTGTCAATTACACTAAGCTTAACAATCACTGCTGTACTGTAAGTTTTGAAAAAAATTAGTGCGTGAATTCTCGGTCAGGCAACATGCAAGGAGCAAGTAGAGTCCAGATGTATAGTGCAACACAGACCCATGATGAGACGATTTTTACCCACACTGAGGATGTGTTTGACGTCAAAGTTTCCAATGAAGAATTTGGACTGTAACAAAAATTAAAATTATACAAACTAACTCCCAGCTAATTCCTAATTATTTAGAATGTAAGTATGCATCAAGTACATTAAATACTTACGTAAACCAGTTGGTCAAAGTCATCATGACGTACAACGTAGCAAGAACGAACATTACGTGGAAAAAGCTCCAAGAATAAGCAACTCCTTCTTCTTCGTTATCCCACACTTTCTTGTCGTGTGAATCATCCCTTGTACGCATTCCTCCAGTTTCAGCATCAGAAGGTGTCACAGACGCAGTCTCCGCAAGGAGATCATTTCCCAATGAGAGACGTCCCGATTGTGATGAGGTTCGAATGCTAGAGTATAGGACACATCCGATGAAGATGATCAGACCGACAATACTCTGTGTGTCCATGCCAGGATGAGCGGCAGCAGTTGCATTACCGACCACTCCAGCGAAATGTGGTTTGCAACCATTATCTGAAATATATTAACGTAACAGATTTTTATTTCTGGTTTTCATCATAAATACTACTCCCAAACCAACGTACCATATCACGTATTTATCTTAACCTGGAGAATTTGCCATTGCAGACCAAGTCAAGTACATAGTGTACAACGACACCACCGAGGACTGTAGTAAACCTGAGGTGGGCTGAAATTCCTGTACTTTTGGTAGGATGGAAATAATGCTGAGAATAACGCACAAGATCAAGTTGAAGATGATGAAAAATTTGTTGACTCCGCATGATGACTGCTATACCAAATACAAAAAAACAATAGCTAGCAATTTGTAGCCGATAGTTTTAAAACAATATTCCGTCAATTCTATTATTATACAATTCCTTTTTCCTTACACTTTCAACATTTCCTGTGTAGAATTTCCAAAACAAGACAACGGCCGTAATTACTAAGCCATAACCAAGACCAGTAGCAGAGAGAAGGGCACAGTACCATCCGCGAGATTCATCTTCTTCATATTTGGACACCCATGACTCAGCCCAATTGTGAGCAAAATCGACAATCAAGATAAGCTGGATAGCGATGAATAGAAAGCCTCCAATCATTCCAAAGTACATCCAAGTAGTTCCAAATGAGCCCTCGGGGATGTAGAAAGCTCCAATGCAAATTCCAATCACGATTATATACTTCAATCCCCAGAAACCATTTTGTATTCCAGCTCTCGGATCCCTCGAGTGTTTCATAAATGAGCCCTCAGGGATGTAGAAAGCTCCAATGCAAATTCCAATCACGATTATATACTTCAATCCCCAGAAACCATTTTGTATTCCAGCTCTCGGATCCCTCGAGTGTTTCACGCCTATCATCAGCATTGCCATCACCGCAAAGAACATTGTCATTGCAAAGCAAACACGGTAAACAGCAAGATAGCCAACTACGTCCGAGCATGGCACGGTGAACGCTGAGGGGATTTCTTGTTGTAACCCGATTTTATGCAGTAGTTGATCTGACAATGATTGGGGTTTTTCAGTGCCTTTGTTTTCATGTTTACAGAACGGCAGCCCCTCCATTTCCTTTTGTAATCCAGGACTCAACATGATGCAGCAGACGATAACGCCAACTAACAGCATTACGGCGTACATGATTCTAGCCGAGGTTGAGTTTTTACACGATGGACATGCATTGCAGCAAAGACTGCAGGCTGCAGAACCGCAACAACATGCCAGCTGTGAAATATTTATATTTATAAGATAAACATCAAAATCTTGTTATTTTCATACCACAAAAATTAACGAACATGCATATATACAATAGAATTTGGAACAATTCGAACCTGGCCAGCTGTACAAAGACCTAATACCGCACCCATTTCGCAACTTGATTACTGGTTGTCGCTGTCTGATGATGTCGTCAAATGTCGAATGGATGATTTTCTTTCAACTCTGTTCCGAACCGAGAAATGTGGTAGAATGAAGCCAGTCAAGTCAACCAGCTTTAAATTGTAAACCGGAAAAATGTGTTTCCCTTTTTTTGACACACAGCGAAATTTGATTCACAGACTAGACCTTGGACCTTGGATGATGGAACACTAAAATTACCAACAAGGGAAAAAATAAATATGAGAAAATTACTTTCAATTTCGTTGTTGAGACTTTCAACTATTGACTATATACAGACAGACAACTGGCACACTGACTCTGACACGTACAGGAGTTATATACAAAGACAGAGAGCACATTGGTGCAAGCAACTATTAATATGTTGTATGTAATTCAAATTAAATATTCAAAAGGCACTATCAACTAACGGCAAAACTTATCGACTTTACGACTATCACGACGGCCGGACTATGTTTAGTAAAAGATTTCAACTACATATTTGCCTGCTTCATTTATCAGCTTCAGAGCTAAATAAATTGTAATTTAGTAACAATGAAAAACTGGCTCGATTATGGCGAGCAACATAAAACGTTAACTGAAACTATTAAATACTACTCTATCTATCACTATTTGTGCCTGGCATGGCATCTTCATCTGGATCTTCCAGTGCTTCTTTCGTTTAATAATTCTTCTACAAACTTCTAAGAAACAGTATTACATGGTTTGTTAACACGGCACAATTCCCAAAAGAAGGCACTAGCTAATCCTGTTTTCCAGTTATTTCCGAACAGCATATCCAAGACGGTTCAGTAGTGGACTTTGTATTTAGGAGCGTTTGTAGTTCATTAACTAACTGATCTAACTAACGAATCTAACTAACATTTTGTGACTTGAATAAACTCAACTCAATTCAATTCAATTAAATTGAAAGGGATTTGGCTCCAATTGTCCAATGACAACATATAAATGTAAACATGTACTCCTTCCCATCAATAAAGAAATCTTCCTAGGTTTAATATAAAGTGGTAAGTAGTTTAATTAAATCAAGTTACCAGTTTGTTACAGAGCAGGTCTCAGCACACTCCGATAATGGATTAACGTCAAAAATTGGCTTCACTAAATAGTAAATTACAGGATTTTTGAAGAAGTCTTGGAAATGCGGAACAAGAAATAATAGTCTTTTGCTTGTCGTCATCATATGATGATAGTTTGTTTTCTTAGTCATCCACACATTCACAAAGAACCCTATGCATTCGCTCTATGTATTCTTTCTGTATCAACCTATCAACATCAACAAGGACGGACGTCGTAGTCTCGTTCGTAACACGTATCATATATGGTTGAGTTTAGTAATGCTGATATACATGTACGTAAAATACGCAGTAAAAAATCACGCATGCAGTTTATGTACGTCCGATCACTTTCTGCCGTTTTTGTTCGTGCAATTCTTCGTTAGTAAAAAAAGTGTTGAATTACTTTACCATATATGTATGTATGTATAGTAAATATGTTTTGTGCAGATGGAGATATGTACAAACAAAGTATGTGTCGGTTGTTGTGTGCGTATTAATCAGTACATTCAACGACCACGAGCAAGCAAGCCTACAAAAATGATAAATACCTATGGATAAACTATTCTTCTATGTACTATCATTATGGCATGCAAATTGCAAATAATATGTGGCATGCTGCTGAGGAAGGAGAGGGCTATGAATTTTTTAAATCGCATCACTCATATTTAATCATTTGTTAATCATTTAGATATTAAATGAGAAAGACTTGTAGTGTAAAACACCATGAAACTGGTGTGTTTTCCTTTGTCCACTCTTTGGTAGCTTTTCACAACTTTTGGGGGTCCATGAAAATCTTTTTTTTTTTAATTCAAATGTACATTGAGACATGACATGAAATCGATATCATTCCCAGTGGTTTTGCTTTAAAAGGGTACTGAACATCCTGAACAGACGACAATACAACGATGTGACGATACACTTTTTTGTTTTAAATACGGGTGGGTATTGGGTTTATCTTAATGGAAAGCCTCGACCTCGACTCGACTATAGTCAGGCGTGCATAATTGAAATTGAAAGAATATATGGAATATAGCAATCGAAGATAGGTAATAATTAATCAGGTTGGAGGAATTCCCCTGCCAATCATAAGCGAAATTGTAATCAATTAGCGTGTTGTATTACACGCAACTTGCGTCAAAAGGCAAATGTGCCGTGCCGTGCCGTCTCGTATGTATAAAATGTTTAAAAAATGCAGCAGATAAATGTAATTGTCCAAAGCAAATCGAATGCAACCTTTACTTACTTTTTGAAATAAAGCGTAGTTGCCATTTTCTTGGTCTTTTTTCAATTTTGAAAAAGTTTACATTCTCTGACTTGAATCGATCTCAAATAAATGTCCTAGCTAGAGTTACCCATGTTAATTATATGGTAATTTATTTTAGGGTAGAGTATGAATGAATATAGAGTGTAAAACAATAGGAGGACAAACTTAAGACAAAAGTTTTGACTTAAAACGTCTTAAAGTCAGCTCAGTCAGTTGCAATATTATGCTCATTTTGCATGTCCGTCCCAACTCCCAACAAGATTCCCTTTGTTCGGTCACGTCTCCTCCGTCGCACTTTTGCAGCTATATAATTAAGTAATTATAGTTTTCTCGTGAACAGCTAAAAATTAGAACCATACATGACATCCTTGGCGGATTAGTGCTGTTCGCTCGGATTGACGGTCGTTTCCATAATATACGAGTGTACATACATACTTCTTCCTCAAAGTACTTTTACATTGACTAAATCAACCAATCTCATAATTTAATTTACCTGAGCTTGTGACATGAAACAGAGCATTTTCCCACAATTCCAAATTATTCGTTTCATTTTCATTCAAGCCATTATCACCCACCCTCCAACAACCCCATCGCATCCCACCATCACATTCCATACCCCACCCCTGACAAAAAACTTCAGCATTCACACGATAACACAGAAAACGATAATTGCTCATGACGTATACGCATACCATCCTTGTCAGCCTTCTCCCAATCATTTCCGACATTTTTATCCATGCGCTGCCGTGCCGGTCAATACAGTCTTCTTACCCAATCTTCTCGAATGTGACAGCCACTCTACATATCCCTTGATTAATATTAGATTTTTTAGAGTTATCTAACGACAAATAACGATTGATTGCTGCATTCTAAATACCTTACCTTAAGGATCTACATTGTTTTCCCTTCAATCATTACACCATAGTTTGATAGTTTGGGTTTTTCTTCCTACTGTACATTTAGAAAATGAAAGGTTGCTTGCACCAATCACATCGACAAAACAAAATGTGTAATATCCTGTTCAGCAAGCAGGACCTGTGTGCGCTGTGCACATCCTCCATTTCCACTTGAATGGCGATTATGCACATCAGTTCCTCCTTTTGAAGTAGATAATATTTGACTTGCCCGTAGCAATAGGATTTTTTACTATGACCAGCATCATTAAGATTTTGCAAACTACTTCTTCACTCACTCTTGACTCTCCTTTACTCACCTCCCCACTTTTTTTCGAGTCGAGATGTACGCTTCCTAGGCTTCGCCTTTCAGTAAGTTTACTTTGTGCATTCAGGAAATCCCATTAGTCTCAAAAACATGTGAGGAGGAGGACATCATAAAATACAATTCTAAACGTGCACTGCGACACAGTTGATTGGCATTTTACATCGTATTTCACAGCGTCTTTTCGCTCTCTTTGTAGCCTACTTCGTCATATGTCTGTTATGCAATACAAGCGCACTTCGAAAAATATAAAAAAAACTCTCACTTATGTCTACAATGTTGTGTTTAACTCTTTTATTTCATACTATACAAAAATACACATCATTCATCTCCACGAGCGGAGCGTAACCAGTAGCACGCTCCTTTTAGTGAAATGAAGTGTGTGTGAGTCATTTGTGTGAGAATCGCCCTTCAATATAGGCCATTCGATTCATTCATTGAATACCTAAATTGACGCATTCGCACTTGGCTCTAGTCAGTCGCACTCGTCGTCGTGTTGCAACTATTATGCGATTTTTAAGGATACGACTCTGTGTACACCAACACCATACCATGATGTGTGACATAATCCTCAAAAACCATTTCGAGAAGGTAAGGTTGCGTTCGTTGATAAGTACAGGAGTGATGAGAAACCCTATGAAAATTCTCACCATGTGTGGGGCTCACCGTTTACTGCAAATAAAATCTTTGGCGTCATTTGAGATGCAGCCGTGCACTGCGACGGTACCCTGTCGGAATTCCTTTTCAATTTTTTACCTTGTAGTTGTGTCTTTTAAATCATCTAGCCTTCTAGCTATATATACAGAACGTGATCACGTCACAAGGACTGTTTTTTGACAAACGATAATTTTGGGATTAGTGAAAGTGATTTTATTTCTTTTGTTGAGGTATTGGGTTCATGGAAATGTGGTTCGCTAATCCTAATTTGAACCAGCGCATACTCTACAGTTTCATTTAAAGACGGTGATTTACGCTTACGAATTTGTGCAAGATTCCCTTTCGACTCATCACATCAGCTTATCGTCAAATTAAGAAAGTTGATTGAAAATTTGGTGTTAACTGAATATCAAAATGAAAAGGAGACATTGGTTTCCCATTGTGATTCTTAATGTATCCACGTTCGTGGTGTATGCCGGTGGTGCAGTAGTCCAAAAGGAAAGTGAAACTGTCCCCGAAGTAGATCTCACAACAACACCGTTTCCCGAGGATGAGTCGACAATCGAAGCAGTAACAGTTTCAGCGACGTCTTGGCCAACGTCGGAAACAGCAGAGGGAAGCTACAATGACACCGGTAAAGGAATTTGTAGATTAGCCTTGAAATTTCATTTGGACACTTGTCATTTGTTGGCGATGGTAGTTCAAGTTAGCACATTAAGTTTTACCATGATACAACATACAACAGTGTACCTAGAAATGGCTTGTCGGCCGGACTGGGTTGACATTGGAGGTTGTTTTGCTATCACATATTTCAATCTTTTGTCGAGGGCAGTCACATCGAAGGGAAATGTGCACATCGGGTCTAACCCGACGACATTTTGCGGGGAATGTCATAATATGAATGACAGTTTTTTGAAGCAAACGTGCATGGCACGTGGGAAAGGTAGGGGAACGCACATTTCATAATTAAACGAGCATTACATACCTAGTTTTGTGGCATATATGGTTTTTTAGTATCAAGATGTTTACGACTGTTGACGAAGCAAATTTCATGTACAAATTGCATTAAGTTTATGAGTTCACTGGGCTTGCATAATCCATTTTAGTCCATTTTAGTTCTTGCATAATCCATCCAAAATGTATCTTCGTCTTGAGTGATGATGATGATGGCCCGTGTGTGTGAGTTCGTAATGATAAGGGAAATGCCTCAAAATTGAAGAGTCATTATAAAAAGTCTCGTGATGAAAAAGGGCACCAACATGCCATCATACTGACCCAGTTTTTTTNGAAATGCCTCAAAATTGAAGAGTCATTATAAAAAGTCTCGTGATGAAAAAGGGCACCAACATGCCATCATACTGACCCAGTTTTTTTTGTCGATTTCATGATTTTACAACTTTTTACATGTTCAAACTGAAAATTAGATTAAGCAAGGTAATAGTTGTGTAGCAAGGGTTCCCATCATAAAGCGTCTGATGAGTGCAATAAAATATGGAATCAAAAGTTACAAATTAGGCTAGAAAAATGATGCTTCGGTGGGCATCTACCTTCCTCGAATTTCGAGTTAGACATGAGACATTCCCACCATCTTTTTAACCAATTTGCACGCATTTTGATTGAACAGATGCTCTCCGCGTTGCTTCTTCTCTCGCCAACATATTCGGAGACATTTCGCCCTCAGATAATGTTACCACCATCTCTAACTCCACCACCGCAGAATACGACGGTCCCGTTCGTAAGTGTGCTCAACGGGATTCCGCAGGACTGAACAAATGTCTTCAACAAGTGCTCAAGGATCTCAAACCTCGGTTGGCTGGTGGTGTTCCGGAAATTAATTTACCTCCGATGGAGCCCCTAAAGCTTTCAAATGTTGCATTTCAACAGGGTTCCGGACCTGTCAGGATTGTTGCTGAGTTTACCAACGTGGAAATCTCGGGTCTTTCCAATTTCTCCCAGTCCAACTTTTGGTATTCTTTCTTTCAAATTTCCACTTCGATTCACTTGCTGGTTTATACGGGCTCCCTTGACAGTTCTCCAGATTTCCTCAATATTTCTTTTTTTTCGCCCAGGGTGGATGTTCCAAAGAGAACCCTAGATTTTGACCTAATCTTCCCCCAACTGTCTCTCGTGGGAAACTACGAGCTCTCTGGAAATCTCTTTTTTATCCCAATCGGAGGCAACGGCAACTTCCACCTGAACCTCGGTATCATTTTTCTCAATTTATTTCAATTCCCTCCAGATTCTCGGCCAAATGTGCCTTTAATTGGACACATAATTGACGCATTTGCTGAATAAATTAGGCGGAACAAGGTCGAAAGGGGATAGTAGTCTGGGAGTCTTCCGGAATTCCACGGTAGCTCAAGTGGTTGTGAAGAAGACGGACGTCAATTTGGAAATAGAAAGCATCAAAGTTCACCTCACCAACCTATTCAATGGCGATCAACTTTTGGGTACGTTCCTTTAAATACTTCTTGTTAATACTTACAAAGAAAAATGTTTCATTTTAACAATAAAATAAAATCATGAATCTAAATCCAAATATACAACCGTACACAAAAAGTTTGAGCCTCAAGGGTCAATATATTCGTTCCTCCTCCAGAAAGTTACTTCGTTCGTCGTTCGTAGTACAAGACTCATCTCCACTTTCTCATTTCTCTCCAGACCTATAACCTTTTTAACTTTTTCCAGGAAAAGAGACCCAATTGCTTCCTTTCAATTGTTATTATTCTCCTCGACTAACTTTTAAACTTACTGTGAACCCTGCTGTGCACAGTATATGTGCGTTTCGTATATATTCCGTATATTTTCTCGGTTTTATTGTGATGCTCCTTCTTTTTGACGTTTTTCGTGCAGGCACCGTTATCAACAACTTTCTCAATGAGAACTCTCAAGAAGTCTTTGAAGAAGTTAAGCCTCAGATTGGGGCTCAAGTTGGGGAGCTTCTTTCCCTCCTGGCTAATCGAGCCATGGCAGCTCTCTCCACGAATCAGTTTGATGATGTGCCTTTTAACCCAAGTCCTGATGATGTTCAGCTTGATGACCAACTGTAAAAGGAATATCCAGATTTTTCAACGTGCACTCAGTATAAACTTTTCTATTATAATATTCCACTTCGTATAAACGCTACGCTACAGGTTTATTATGCCTATTGTCCAGTGGGAACGCGAGGAGTACGGGTAGTAAAGCGATTTTCACTTTACATAACACTAAAGATTTTCGTGTATTTTTTCGTAATAATTCCCTTTTTCGCTGCTGGTTTGTGCACACTTACCTGACTCTAATCTAGTAAATATTTTAGTATGTAAATGGTGTCTATGGAATGAGAATAAAAAATATATTTTGCCAAAAAAAAAGTTCTCTCGTGTATTTACCAAATACTTTTCGTAACATGCATTCGCATTTTTTGTTTTTGCATATAAAATTCCACAGATAATTTTGCAAATTCTGCAACCCATTTCACATGCTAACAAAGTTTCACGCAAATAATCTCATTCAGTTGTAGTTGTAGTTGTAGGTATATCTGAGTTTTCAAGGAGAAAGTGGATTACAGTTGTAAAGAGTTATTTTGTTAGCCTTGGAAAAGAAAAAAGAAAGAGAGAGAGAGAAAAAAAACTTGAAATCAGATTAGAGCTCAAGCTGGTTTGGAAACTTGTACCCTCGTAGTGTTTGCACAATGATATGCATATTTACAGCGGAAAAAGGGGAAATAAAGCTACTTAGTACTACAAAAACGTACTTTTCGAGAAAAACTTTTTTGTGGACTATCTTTTGACATACCACCCTGTGTACGTACAACCAGCGACTTGGGCATGTTTTGAAGGAAGTCCAAGAGGAAAAGTTGATTCCTGGTAAACACTCAGATGGGAACAAGATTTCCATTGTTAGGAAACGGATGAGCGAGCAATTGCATGAAAAATAGTGATCCCATTAGGGAAAAAATCGGAGATACACCATCAGAGTTGCTCCAAATCCGGAACTTTGTTAGGGAAATCCTCAATCTTGGTATACCGGACGGATAGCGGAATTCAGCGTAGCTTTTGAGAAATACTTTTAAACCGGCTCTTTTGCAATATATGTGTGTATTGTTAGGAGTAGTCTAACAAAAAATCAGATATTTTATTTTAAAACTTTCCCTTTTTCCAGAGGATGTCTAAAAATTTGTCAACATTTTATTTCAGAGCTCAACCCTTTTCGATGAAGTGTTATAATGAACAATTTTTTTTGTTAAAGATGAACATCTTTAGACACGAGTTTTGAATGTTCAATTTTAAAAACTACTTTAAATATAGTTCTAGCAAAAAAATTCTCAGTACAATATTACTCTAGTTTATTAGCCTTAATTTAAATGTGAAAATTTTAAAATAAAAAACAAGTCCTTGACATAATTATCCTGCCAGCAAGTTTTATATACAAATGTTTTAAAAGCAGCCATCCCTCTACCAAAAAAATAAAATAAATATATTAATATCTTAATCACATTTTTGCTAAAAACAATTTACAGTCTATATGCATCAGAGACATATAAAATACGCGGAATTACAATCTTAACTATTATACGAAACATATTAGCTACACGTCTACAACAACCTGGGGAAACGAGCTCGATTACAATCTGGTATAACCTAAATTAACTCTACATCAAAATCTTGCATTGTACACCCCCACTTCATCATGATTGATCACATTTACCGCATCTTTAGTAGAACGCACATAAGTTCACCTTTTTTCTCCAGTCAGTACACCACTATAGGATATATATTTTAGCATTTTCCTTACAATTACTTTGTTAATTTATGGCAATTTGGTTAACAACAAATGAAGCCTTAAAACTTTCACACCGCAGATGCACTCAAAGGTTGATCCTTAAAATTTTGATCATGGTCGGGATATATATACATACATTTTAAATAGCGTTGGTAATAATGTACATAATATTTTTGTGGATAAAATTTGTTGTTGTTGTTGATTTGATTGTAAGAATCCGGCAAGGGGTAAAATTATGTATATTTTATTCTGTACACGTAAACATGTCTATTTTCGGGATGCCCATCAAGATGTATGTGGGTGTCACATTTTGCTGCTTTGAATATAGTCTTCTTCGGAAATCAACCACGTTTTTTGTTCATCAGGATCCCCCCTCCGCTCCTTCGGGACTTTTGTCTCTTGGCGTATCTATACACATCATGACATAAAAGAAATTTTCATCAGAGAAAATTTATTTTGGAGTGAAACATCAAGAAATAGCAACCCGTCGTCTTAAACCCTACAAGACACGCTATTTTCCTCTACGATGAAAAAATGAAGAAAAAAAAGCTTCTCGTCTCCTGTTTTCCCTTTCCAGCAAAATAACTTGCGTGCTTGGTATAACTAACGAAAAAGGCTGCTAATGTTATCGAACGTTATAGTGACTCGACTTCTCAATCTCGATGGAACTTGTAGGAATTCCCACATCAATAAATAACTTATTCCTCTCTCCAGGCTTGTCCTATCTGAGAGGCACGTACGAATAAAAAAAATTCTGAGAAAAAGGAGAACAGGATGGAAGAGCGGTACACTGTATCTCATTTTTCGTCTTAAAGCCCCACACACTAGCTATATCCAACAGCAGGATATATACCTATACCAACTACGCGGGGAGGACTACTTATTGCACACATGAAGCCTTTTATTGTAGATACACAGCTTCATAAGGAGAGGAACGTTATTAATGAAAAATTTACATGTACAGGGGAAAATGTAAAGGAGGGAAAGTTTCTCACAAAATACGGCTTTCGCCGTATTCCCAATTGATTTACGTTGCTCGCTCGATCTTTTGGGTACATGACTGAAGGTTTTGGAGGAGTGGAGGAGGAAAGAGAAAGTGTGCTTTTTATCTCAAGCATCTTGACACGTTTTCCAACATGGTGGGTGTACCTTCTCATCAGTCACATTAAACAATAACTTTCTCCTCCTCAAAAACAAAATCTGATAAACATTTTACGGGAAAAGCACTCGCCTTCTTTCTCGGGTGTACTTTTTTTGTGTGTCAAAAACAGGAAATCGATTCTGATTTTAACGCTTCGTCGTCGTAAATGAAGTGAACACAGGCATATTTTTTTCGTAAAGGAAAACATTTCTCACAATTACCACCACCACCATGTTTGCCATTTTTGCGTCAATATCTGTCTTCTCGGGTTTGGCGAACGGAAATCTAATTCTGTCTGAAAAAGTAATGGCATTTTTTTGTGTGATCATATATTGTGTGCCGCGGCCGTGTTGACGCAACCACTTCCTTTTTATTTACTGACGAAACGTCAGATTCCTTTGACAAAGTAAATGAACTGGAGGAAATGTATGAAACCAATTAAAAGTGGGATTAACGGGAAAACAAAACAAATTCATTTAATGTTTCCTCCACCTACCTACCTACTATTTGTGTGCCTACTACGACGTTTTTTTCCTGAGACAGAGAAAAATGTGAAAGGTGAAGAAGAAACTTAATCTAGCGTCTTTATGCCATATTGTAAAGTAAAACGTTAAAAAAAATGTGAGGTGTGAGTGAGTGTCGGGTAAAAGTCGCACCACGTAAAAAAAAACTTTTACGAACATATTGTGTGTATTATTTTGTTGCGGCAAAGAGGATAAATCATTTCAAAAGAGGTTTTTCCTTTTTTCTCCGTGCTTTCATAAAGTAAAAACTTTTCTCCAACACTTTTTAAGATGAGCACCCACGAAAAAAAAGTTTACTTTTTTCAGAATTTACTAGTGCGTTACGAAAATAAATATGAACGGAGAAAAAAAGCCGACTTTCTATCTTCCCCAAAGGGGAAAAGAAGCTATTGTTTGGGAAGGTGGATGAAGTTGTTTTATTTCATTAATTTTTGCTTTCACCTTAACTCAACCAAAAAACATTTCACGGGTATTACATTTTACAGAGAGGAAAGCTGCTTTTTACATTTAAAACGAAAGTTGGCCAAAAGGTAGACAAGGTAGAAGGAGCAGGGTGGGAAGGTGGAAAACTTTTTCTTGGGGTTTTATGACGAGCAAAACCAAGAAAGATTGTAATCAATGAAGCAAACTAAAACTGGAATACAATGAGTACTTTTGAGCAGGAGAAAAAAAGTTTGTTCCTTGTTTTGCATGATTGAAGTTTTTTGTGGTAATGTTATCAACTTACCACCAACACTGAGGGACTCCAAGGCTTCGGCAACACCTGCACTACTGGTGGTGAGGACACCCTCCGAAGTGACATCTGGAAGAGCATTTCGTCTTCCTGTTCTCCCCGTTTCTATAAACTTTTTTAGCTCGTCCGCCGTCATTGAGGCGACCACGGCTGGATCTAAATCCGCCGTGCAAACACCCCCTCCGCCTGCAGCTCCGGGCGAGGATGAAGCTCCACTGTTTGAACTGCCACTACTACCTTCGCTGGTTCCAGGCTCTCCCATCTCCACAGTCTTTTCTGAGTCACGAATAATAAAGTTCGTGGAGGAAATAAATAAGATTGCTGGAGTATATTCAGGGGAACTCGTGTGTGTCAATTTTTGTTCGTGGAACGTGCACGGGCAAAATGATAACTTGGAAAAATGGGCATCAGCTGGCCAGCCTTTTTCTCGTCAGAGAAAATGACAACTGGTCAATTGGAACAGGCCCACACACACTGTCTGTCTGTGTCCGTGTATCTGGAGAATCTTGGAGGAATCCCTTACTTTTTCCACTTTATTCTCATCGTATCTCACTCCCATCCACTCTGAATTCCGTGTGTTTACTGCATTGTGAATGTTCACTTCATTTTACACCTCAAAACTCAAATCTCGGCGAACATTTTTTTGGGGGGAATACATACTCACATTGCACAAAACGTTGTCCTTCCCAATTCCATATGAAGCTTACTCCATTGTGTTTCTTCAAAATGAACGACCGTCCTCTTTCCAATTTAGTGATCCACCTCCAAATGTGCTTTTCCCGGAACACTTATCTATTTACTGCGTTCCTTTTTAGCACATAAAGGAAACAGGATGTTTCAGACAGTCAACTAAATGTACCTTGTGAACTGCATTTTTTTCAAAAAAAATCTCTCCTTTTTTGCTTTTTAGCCTTCTTTATTTAACTTTTTGGTTGAGTAACCACTTCCCCTTATACTCTTTTGAATGAATAACTTTTCCACTTTGTGGCGAGAGAGAGAGTGCTTTCCTCAGCTATGAATACCTCATTTCGTTCTGGAATCTGGAAAGGCTGAGTAGTAACATATTATTCGTTTACTTTACTCACTCTTTACTCCTTTCTCCAGGGGCTATAATATTGTGTTCGGCTATGCTCAATTTTTTTCTTGGACGAAAAGAAAATCGTGCACTGGGATTTTGATTTCCACCTGAACTGAATTCAGCTTTCGCTCCTGAAAACATAAAGAAAATCAAAACAATTAGATTCCTTCCTTTGATCAAATTCTTTTCCAGGTTAATTGGATCAATGAAAATGATAAAGGTAACAATTTCAGGCAGAATATATGTCGCAGAATGTATCAACCTTTCACCTTTATCACTTCCGGTATGCTTTCATTTCAGCAGTGACGCGGTGTAATGAAGCCTTCAAATTCCAAAAGACTTGAAAATTTCATAAGCCGTGTCTGACGCTCCCTAACTTGACTCTCCTGTTTCTTCCTCTTTTTTCTACGAGAAAAACCTTGTTTCTTTTTTATAGCCTACCATCCCTTTTCCCAATTTTCTCGCAGCTCCCAGTGTTGAAAAAATGGCAATTTTCAGGGTTATACTCAAGAACAAGTTATGGGGGAAGATGATTACAATCGTGATGAAGATGCTCTCCTTTTTTATCTTGTGCCTCCGGGTGTGGGTCGTGAGATAGACGATTAAACTCTATACATTTTTTCCCAACAACTACTTCATATATCTTCGTGATCCGTTAATTCAACTGAGAAAGATGAGACCATCTACAAAATTCTCTTTCTCGGAGAGAATTCCCAGCTGTAATTGGATAAAGGAGAATGTGCAAGAGAATCATTTTAAACTGGGGATACGGGAAAGTCTCCAGGCGAAAATGTGATGAAACGGGGTCGGGTAAAGGAAAAAAGGAAAAGGCCATGTTCTTATTGAATTACTACCTAGTAATTGGGAAAACGAAGTTTTTGTAATTGTAAAACTGGATAAAAAAAATCGAATTTGAATTGGACTCAACAAGCCCTTTTCACATCCAGACAGGATTGAAAGGGCAAATTTGGTGAACTCTGGAATTGGATGCAATTAATACACAAAAACTTGGTATATATATACACAGAGCAAAGAAAAAAACACTTGATCAATACGCTTTGTAAAAACTTCAGCTCGCCGTTTTTTATATGATACCCATAATAACCCTTTTTAAGTAGCCTCAAAGGGATCAAATCATGCTCATCTGCAGCAATAAAAATAAGAGGAACACACAAGCCACAAACTGGGAAACCACCTCGAAATGTTTATGTTTTCGAGAAAAGCCCAGCTCAAGCACATATTTTTCAATTGCGACCTATAACCTTAAAAGTGATGCACAGCACAGCAGTCTACTCTACACACACTATACCACGTCGTAGCATCCCCAGTGTTTTAGTATCCACACAATAAGTCCACCACAGGGTTTTCCTTGTAGTCATAATGAAAACCGAGAGATTCACCAATTTACCAAATGAACCAATTCCCTTTGATCTTCAAGAATGTAGCCATAAATAGCTGTTTTTTCTCTCAAAATTATTACTCGAGAAATAAAAGAAAGGGAGCAAGTGCAGGTATTTTGATCTGGATGTATAGGCATTTCCCCACGATTAAAAAAAAAAATCTCATATACATTGACTCCCACAAAAAAAACGATGCTGCCTTACGGGAGGAATCGTTTTAAAACATGCTCCTTTTTTTACTGCTTCTAACAAAATAACAGTAGCAAGTCGCCGAACAAAATTGTCTTCTTGCCAAAATATACGATGTTCATCTTTTTCGACCGTGAAAATCCACAGAAAATTTGAATGTGATGTGTACCGTTACAAAGTTAGTGGTTATATCTGAGGGTTTTTAGGGTGTATGAAAATACCGAAAAATAAACATGAGACGAAGCATGAAATTCCAGCTTGAGATGTTCTGGCTGGAGATCTCTATTAGATTTTGAAAAAGTGGGTCGGTGTAACCAGGAGAAAAGGAAACTTTTCATCTTCATCCTCAGAGAAACCTATTTTGCCTTGTAGGGGAGCGCTAAAGGGAAAACTCAAAATGAGCCGCAGATGGTGTATGCATTATGGTTTGCTTATCGTGATCATCATGATCATTTTGCTGATGTAGTGTACGTATCACAGCATGCGAAGTCAATAGAATCTTCTTTTTTCTGGAATATTGGGTGGGATGGCATTGCTGTGTAAGTTTTTGTAAAGTTGAGTCTAACTAAACATAATAAATATGCTACGGGCATACGTATGTGGCATGGTTAATTCAGAAATTACTTCATATATCTTCATACTTTCAAGGTAACTTGGAATGGTGATGCAAAAAACCGTGAGCAAAGATTGGTACGCCTAGAAAAATATATATATTCATTCATGTGAAGAAAATGGAATTTTTGGTGGGAATACAATACACCTTCCTTCGCATTCGTATTTCTGGGAGTTATTATGCGGAAAAAAGTTGAAAAGGCTGATGAGATGCATTTTTTTTTCGTGTGCACAGAACGGAGAAAAAAAGAAGATGGTGGCTTTACTGAATGTTGTGCATTTAGTGAAATGTGTTACACAGTTGGAGTTTTCACAGAAACTGGAATGCTAAAACAAGGATAAAACTCTGCTGTGTAGTCTCCGATAAAAACGGAACCAAAATCTAGTATAGTTAAACAGATTGCTGAAACATTCTAGTTTGAGGCAGTATATATTTACTAAAATGTGTCTGTTGACTGTGTCAATCCACATTCCCGTGCGATGGTGGTACAATGATCATATTACAATTCTCACTCGCCCCCACACAGTCATAACTTTTCCTGGAAATTCCAGCAGTCATACGGGTGAGCTAAGACACTTGAGAGTCCTGTGTGTCACAGGCTAAATTGGCGTGTGCCTCTGAGTGGCCAGAAGAAAACCCTTCCTCGTGACATGGAGGGATTCCCCTTTCCCTTCTCGCGTTACAGAGGGCGACTACTATACACACTCTTTTGACTCTTCACACAAGGACAAAGCTCGTGGGATAGTGGGAGAGCATAAACCAGAATTCTATTTCAGTTTTTAATCTGCGCTACTAGCAAGTAAACAATCGCATTAAGTCATACATTTTGTCTCTAGTAACACTGAAATGCGTCACTCCTCCGACCGAATAGAGTATAATATTTTCCCTGGCTTTGTTTACAATTTAGTGCACTCTCTTGGAATACTTTTCTTAGATTCGGTCCGAAAGAGCTGAAAACATGCACGCTCCGGGAAGGAAGTCATAAAAACCCCGATTTTCCTCGTTTTTACATACCCCACCGTCACAATAAACATTTATTTACCTAGCGGAATTCTACCGTAAAGACATTCCTCCATACAATGTACACTACTAGCGTCACTCCACAAACAAGAGAGAGAGAGAGGCACCTTTCATGCTGGTGTTTGTGTCGAGTTTAAAGGGAATTTTTTGTTCGGGAAACTTGGTATATTTTTATGAGTCCAATAAAGAATGCAGTCCAAACACGCATGTAATTCGCTCCATCAACATCATCATCATCACCACAAAAACTAATCTTGTCCCCGCTTTTTTACAAGAGACTTCCTCCGCTCGTAATGCTTCTTGTAAAATATTCGCAAGGGAATAAAAAAAACCGGGTAAGTGGTACCGTCATAATCCCGAATGGTAAATGAGCCTGTTTACCACTTTTCTTTATTCCACCTCATTCATCCCAATTTTCTTTGTAATAACAGCCAATTAAAGGGAACGCAGGCGTTCCACTTGGAATGCTAATAAGACATGAAAAGTTTTCATGACAGAGACACATCCCCCAAAAGAGCCAGAACCAGTCAGATGAAAGGAAGATATTATTGACACTTGCACACACACTAACACTACACACTCATTTCGGCAAAGAATCGACATGGCACTTTTTATTAGAGTTTCTAGAAAATGGAAATGAAGGAAACCCCAACGTGCCAATGATTACATGCATATTCATCATCCCGGTTGGTTCCAAGCCAAGGTTGTAGATAGATTCGTTTTGTTGTGGTGACGAGTGAGCTAATAAAAAAATTGATGATAAACCGGCATGTCCTACAAACCAACTTATTGATCCATTTTTTTTCCTGGGACACACACATGTGAGGAGATAGCCACGACCAATATATGACCAATATGCGGGGATATATATATGCATATATTTTTTGTGACGTAATAATATCCAGTGGGATTTCCACAACCAAGATATATCCTTTCTACGATCGATTTAATTTTTTTATGAGCAAAAAAATGCTGATGTGGTGAGAGGAGACCAAGAGTTTTAGGGAAAGTTAAAAACTGCGCGTGGGAATCGGAAAAGTTTTGTTCTTTATGGGATGATTGAAACTAGAGATTCATGAGATAGCAACTAACCTTGATGATACCTAAAAAAAAAGTTACTTTTATATGAGAAAAAAAAGTTGTGAAAAGATGGCAATATTTTTTCGGGAATATGAAACACGTGTAGAGCGAGCTGGACTGAGTGAGCGAGTTAGGTATTGATTAAAAGTTGAGAAAAAGTCATGCACGGCCAGCCAGAGTTGCTACAAAAAAATGAGAAAGATGAGCCTAATAAAGTGAGGATACGGGTGAGTTGGTAGAGGTAGAAAAAAAATTGGAGGGTTGTACGCTCAACGCTCCATCCTAAATCTTCGTTTAATTAATATTTTTTCGTTAGTCATCATCCAGATTTATTACAGGGATTGTTGCTAATTAGCCAAAAACGGATTTCCGTGAAGGTTAATTGGATTACCAAAAAAAAGTTTGATTTCTTTGCAAAACTTGGAAAAAGTCCTTGAGTCACGCGGGTACAGTTTGTCTACGTCACCACATCATGTCACCAGTCACCACCACCACCACCACTCCAGGCATTCAGGGTTTTGAGAGCACTTTGAGACCGACATTTATTGAAGGATACAAATGCGTAATCCATTCCAGAACAGCTTTTGTTTTTTTCAATGGAAAGCTATTTCTTAGTGAAGCACATACTTCAAAAGGTTCAAGTTGGATTTGTGGTTCCATTTCGGGGATGTCAATAATTCCATGAATGTCTTGTTCATTTAGAAAGAATCCCCTGTTCGACTGTAAGTTAGTCTGAGCAAGTGCTCGCTCGCGTCTGACTATATATAAGTCTTTTGTTTTTGGAAAATCCAAATGAACCCGGATTAAAGACAAGTTAATGCATATGCTTTCAACGCAAAATGTAGAAACGACTTACGTCCCCCACACGTCCTATTCAATTTCCCCTATCCAAAAACTTAAGTTTTTCTCCCCTTTTTGCGAGAATGATTCAAGACGGAAATGGGAAAGTTGTAATTTGAAGTGATTTTGCGTTCCTTCCATTTGCCTAAAATTGAAACATTCCGTCATCTCCCATTTTGGTTACGCCAATCTGTTACGTATCCCCAACCTGACCAGGATGTTGCAAATATGTACCAGTTTCATATTCATTCAGTGCACCCATCTGAATGCAAGCAACACCGGAAATGTTTGGCAAACTCTAATCACTCCCCTGATGTGTATAATCCCCTCTCCAACTTCGCATTTTCATTTCCTGAAAGGAAACAGAGCCAGTCGCCATTTATTCCAATTACGGAATGGGCCGCGGAACCCAAAAAGTGTGTCATCTTCTACTTGCTGTACTGATGATAAAAAAATGGAAACTATGGCCAAGCAAGGATTGTATCTGACTAAAATAAACTTTCACTTTTGATGTTTGTCAATATAATGATGTGGGCAGCTCCGTTCATTTGGAAGAGCAGCAAGCAAGCAGCATATTCTCGTTTCATCTTGTGTCTCCCCTCATTGAAATCCCCCACTATTTCATTGCTCGCTTCCCCGTTTAAATTAAAGATTACTCTTAATTTACTTCCATGTTATGGTACACTTGGTACAGCACACTATTCCCTCACGACGATGCTTACTTCATACACTTTGAGAATTTATATAGGAAATCAATAGCACTTCTTTTGTGTTGGAATGGGCCATTTGCCGAGCAGCTGGAAGCTTGCTTGCTTGAGACTCACGCCACCACAAACAGGATAATGAGCCCTCTAAGAGTCATCCACTTTGAGGTTCATTATATCCACAACGAGGAGGAATTATAACGTCTTTGTGTCTCCACTCAATAATTTTCTGAAATAAACATGGTACTCATGAAGAATACAGAATGGGGAATGAATTACTTACGAAAAAATATCAATATGCTTGACGCTACATTTACTGCGCCTTTTTTGTGTACCCTTTGTAACACGTACACTGTATCATAGGATAGTCTGCTACTACTATCCTATATAATCAAAGCGGTTACTTATTTTGTGACAACAAATGCTAACCAGTTGTGACATCTGGATTTATTTGGTCAATATTCTAGGATGGCGTAGGACGTTAGTAGGATGCTTTAGAGAAAGTGCATCATTCCTTTTCAAACATCATTTTTTATAATTTTTCCTTCATTCGAATGAAGATACAACAGAACTAAATAGTGAAAAATTAAAAACTGTTATCAAAATTAATGGTTAGATCGTAAAATGCTTGAACGTCATTATAATTCATTTAAATTGGATTCCAGTTCCAGGAAACGACTGACGCAAAATCAAATGAAATCAAAATACACGTCAAGAACCTATTGAAAATCCTTGAAATGAAATGGTAGAATCACACAACCAAATATTTCGTTAACCCTGATTCACGTCAGCAAAAGGTGCACAGAAATGAGCAAACCACATTGGCACCCGTAGCACAGCCAGCCACCGGAAATTTTCTGTGTCGGTTTTTCTTGAGACTTGAGACAAACATGAACGGTTGAATGGGTAAATATTGTTAGTACATCTATAAAACCCGGGTTTCCTCCAAGACTAATAGTATTCGGTGGAACCAACCATGAAACCCACTTTTGCTACGTGGTCTTAACGATAAAACGGTGGTGATACACGGTATCATATGCGGGAATAAGCATTGAATTTGGATGGCTCAACGAACAGAAGCTCCAATTCCGTGCTCTGGTGGTCATCCAGCCGAAAGAATATTCTGAATCTGGGCTAGAAGTTCACACTAAGGAAGGTGCATTTACCATTCTGGGTGTAGTAATTAGACAAAGATCGATCCCAAAGTGAACTTTGACTTTTTTCTCCTCCTCTACGTGACACTCCCCCTTTCAAAACGTTTTTCTCAATGGAAATGCATCCAATCTCTACAGAATTTAAAGCAGAATTCTCGTTCACTTTTTGTGGAAAATGGAGCTCAAATCGAAAAAAGTTCCTGGGCTGTCGTTTTCCATTCCATCTTTGTCGCTCGTCTAAGTCCTCTCATATTCCGGGTATCCTAGTCAGCCGGAAGCTAACTGGAAACAGAAGCAGGGGAAGAAAGTCAGAAATATTTTTTCATTCCGTTACATTACATACTCCATGTCGTCTGACAAAAACACCTGGAACATCGATTCACCTCGTTTTCCCGTCAAAAATGAGAATAGGGAGAGGCAGCAGTAAACATATGAGGTATAAGATGGAATTGAATAGGAGGTAAGACAAGGCGAACCCGCCGCCGCCGCCCTACAAGACATGAAAACTTAAGCGGCTTCCCCGGGTAAAAATGAGAAGAGATATTAAAGCCCATTTAAGCTTTTCCATAAGGATTTTTTTTCTGAAAAAATTGGTAGCTTTATTGGAAGTGTGTACAGTTTTCTCCCTTGTGACCTCGGACGACATGTCCTCGTGGGGACAAGTGACAACACTTTTCAACAAGTCGTTAAAGGACCCACTAGTTGAAATGCAGCTCATTTATTTTGTGCTTTCACAGAAATGGAAAGTTGTTTACTCCAATCTGGTTCCGGCACCCCTGGAACATCCCCCTTAAAACTTACTCCCTGTGGGAGTACGTAACGGGATTCTCCGGTGACATCGTGATCCGCTTTACGAGGTCATTAAGCAAGGAAAACTAATATTAATACCTAGTTAATAGCAGTCTCATTTCCGACTCGAAAATTTCTACGATGATCCTTATTTTATGAGGTGGCACCCTATAAACTGCGTAAATATGTGCCTATACGTACGTACCCTCTATAAATATTAAGTATCTCCGGGTTTTTAGCTTCTCTAAATGTTTAAGCACTCCTCACAAACTGAAACTTTTTTTATTCCATCATGAAATAAAACGCCCCACAGGGTATTCCAAACTGATGTGAGTGAGGTCGTCAAAAAAAACATCACCGGTGGGCACATGTCATCAGTTGAAATGTCGTGTGGTTTCAGGGTGAATTGGCACTTGCAATTTGAACTGGCAACTACTCAACTACTCCTTTTTTAGGAGTTACCCTCGCTCTTCATCTTTTTCAAGAGGTCTATAAGGATTAAAGTGTTGATTGCGTCCAGGAGTCCACACCTCATCAAATATTTAGCAAAAAGCTTCTTTTATGTACACAAATTATATACCTGGACAAAAAAGTGGAACATCACAAGGAGACTCTTGATGGTGGACTCGGAGGAAAAACAAACTTCCTCAAAGAAAGTGAAAATGTACACAAAAGTCCATGTTGTGCATGTGTGATCTAGAGATTTTCAAGGAAAAACCTCTCAAACCACTCCGTTGAGCACAAAACCTAGAACTTGGTTATAAGGAAACTAATAAAAAGAGGACTTTTCTGTGGAGAACTACACGTTTTACGATCTAGAATTGAGAAAAACTCCAATGTTTAGGTTCTACATCATTTTATGACAACCAGAAAAAAACACTGTTTATTTACATTGGAAAAATATCCTGATATAACCAGAACTCTACAGAGTTGTGGTTATTTCATGTGGAGTTTCCGGTGAAACTCAACCTAATAATTTATTGTCCCTATTGTGAAATGTCAAGAGTTAATTTTTGATGCGAGTATATATCCGGAAGGGAAGGGAGGTGTTCAACTAGGAACATGAGCAAAAGGAGAGAAGCAACATGGGTGGGTGTGCTGACACTGTGATTCCACGTGAAAAAACAACTAAATTACACACATCGCAATTTAGACAAGGATGTACATTTCTATTCAACATTTCAGAATCATTTTATAGTTTCGTCAGAGTAGGTCTCAATAAAATGCTAATTTTTACGAGTTTTATTCACTCGCAGTGGAAAAGTGTGGGGAGTTTTTGTCGAAATTAGCATTTGATGAGATTTTGACAGTCTATTTGAAAGTGGAAAATGGGAGTGAATTCAGTCAGTTGCAGAGGACGCTGATGAGATGAATGTTTTTCTTACTACATGTGGCCGTTACAAATATACAATAGACTCGACTTCAGCTATCCTGTGTTTGAAGTTTAGGCGATGAAGCGTCAAGTTATCTCTCAAGTGAAGTGAACGATGAATGAAGATACAGAGCTGGATGGATGGAAAGGGGCAAGAAAGAACAGAACGAAATCATAAATATGTATAGAACCTTTATCGAGCCGGGTACGTTGAAGAATGACACGGTTTCCATTACACTCTTCATAAATCCTCCTATTCTCATTCATCCCGTGGAACATCCAAACACTCATTGTTTGTCAGGGTCTTTTGATGTCCAACAAGAAGAAGGAAGAAAACAGAAGATCTCTGAAATCGAAACTTAAGGCAACGTCTTGTAAGCAAGTCACATCCTTCTGTATCCCTTTGTATCCAACAACGCATAAACTCAAACTCATTTTCCCCTAAAATATTGGCACTCCTCCTTTTCTCAACTAACTGGAGTTGCTAGAAACTAGAATAAACGCACGTTCCGGGTGTGTAATCAAGAAGGAAAGGAACTTGTTGGGAAAATTAGGAGGAGGGGGTATACATGCTAGGAGGCCTATTTCCAAGAGTGACACTCTGAATGGAAAACTGTCTTTAAATATTCAGTTCTCCTGCGTAAAACAGCAATTACCGTTTTTGCACGTGTGCCGTAAACCTGGAATTGGAAAACGGGATGGTGCACTCGGTTGGAAATTAAGACTAACATGATATCTAAGAAGAACGAACGGGGGTGGTTCCCAACCAAAGTCGTGAAATGCAACGCAGTTTCTGTTGAATGGTGCAGAATAAAAAGTGCTGAGTACGTTGTTAGCGTACACCATGGACGGATTTTTGGCAAGGGGTTTCCTTCCAAACAAACCCTTTCTACAAGCGACGACCACCATTTTGAATGTCTATAGTCATCATCATGATGATACTGTACGAAATCCGAGCAACACATCCGGAACAAGTAGAAGGCATCATCTAGTTGCTGAATTTTTGGTAAAGCCAAGCTAATCACCAGAGAAAATGCTAATACAAGTATCCCACCTCGAGCGAAAGTACAAAAAGGGCTGAATAAACAGCTCGCATTTGGAACACTGTTTGGAACACATGCTCACATTCCCAGAAATTCGGGTCGTTATCAGAATTCCCGATGCGAACAATATTTCCTCAAAAACCCCGACGGGATGACTGCTGACGCTTTTATTCTGCTGATGATAGCAAAACGCGAAACATGAGGTGAAAATACAAAATGATCTGCATAATATGTGTCGGTTTTTCGGTTATGAGACTTGGGGGTTTCGGCGAGTTCCGCTTTAACCACAATCGTGTCCATTTTGCCCGCTGAACAAGCAAACTTTTTGTGCATATATTTTCTTTTCATTTTTAACCATCCAGGAGGTGTTTTCGGGTGCAAATGAAATCCAGTTTCCGGCACAAAATCTCTCAGAGAGGTAGTGGAATGCAAAACAAAATCGATTCCCCCTTCCTTTCGGCAGTTTGAACCACCTCAAAAATATACTCACAACCACTCAAAATAATCAAGCTTTCTTCCAGGTTTGAAGCTGAAGCACGTCAAAGAACAACAAAAATGTACAGAGCAGGCGGTCAACTTTTCACAAAAATATATACATTTTTCTGCTAATTATCTAGAGTACATTCCTCCATGTCTGGAGGAACACGAAACAGTAACTTTTTTCCTAGTAAAAACTACTCGTGTGTGAGAATACACGAGTGGGAAGCATTCGAAATTTTCATATCAAACAGTTTCCAGCTCCGGGGAGCATCTGTACAATGTTTGGCTTCGGTCTGCGTTCAGACGGAAAAAAACTGTACTGTACTGTATTTTTCCTTCGTAGTACTTGTAGCCACCCACATGGTACTGAATATCCGATGAGCATATACATACGTCTTTATGAAGTGGTGCAAGCAAGAATACGCGGCGAACACGGTGGAATGCAATAATATACGTATGATGAGGTAAAGAACCCAATAAACATAAAACTTTGGGTTCCTCCCTCTATTTCAAATGCAGTTTTTGCACGTCATAAAAAATACGGCGGGGTTGAGTTGTTTAAAGTGCTTCGCATAAACAATTTCGGAACAAAGTTGACTACACAACACCTACCTTAGTAGCCGAGAATGAGATAAACCCAAGTGCCAGGATAACACTGACTTTATATGAATTTTAATAATAATAATAATAATGCCGTACGACTGCTAATCATATTTCGCATTTTTCCCAAATGTCAAACAGGAGCACCAAAGCAATCAAGCCCGTTTTCACACTTTTTCTAAAAAAAATAAAACCTGTCATAAAGCTCATAATGCCCTCCCAATTCAACAGAAACTACTATTTTCCCCTCTGCCTGGGAGTCTCCCTTTTTTGGCAACTGTTTGTGTAAAAATGCGTAGGTTTATTTTTCTTTAATTCTCATGATAATTACAAGATTTGCTCAAAATGATAAACACCACCACTTTATCCCTTTTTTCCATATTGTTTAGGAAAAATCTTTGTCTGCTCTGTAAAATTTATGTTTTTGGTGACTCTCTCAAAATTTACATAATTCTTCACAATCTAAAAACATCGTGGGACAAAAAAGTGCCAGTGGCGGAGTGAAATATTAGGCAGGTTTTTGAGCGAAGATGAGACAAAAATATAAAAAGTGATAAATTAGCAGAGGGCAGACGTCCCAGTGAACACTAAACATTTCAAAAACCCATAATATATATATTTTTTGTTTGTAGTTTATGACAGTCACAGTCGCAGCGATAAACTTTGAAGATGGTGACATACCACAAAGCTAACCCTCACTTTTTGTTGTGTGTACATCCACATTACAATGTTTTTTTTCTTTTTTGTTTGGGACATTGCATGCAATATCCGTATTAAACGTGGAGCATTTGAGGTATACTGGGTAATAATATGGAGTAATTAGATATGCGAAATAGGAATAAGTGGTGAGTAATTATGGCTCTCGTCTCGTCATCACCATCATCAGCCGTTCGTTGTTGCTTTGTGATGTTAACACACTTGGAAAAACATACAAAGCCCATTTTCGTCTTTTTACAATGACTTTTCGCCAGTTTTTTCTGACTAGACTGTAATGATGATGATGATGATAATAGCAGCACACTCGGTGACGTTGATGGCACCAGACTCAATGGGATCCTGCTCACTCAGCTCCGGCTCACTTCTACAAATTGCGGTGGTGCATCATGTTTTATAGGCACCTAATTTTTTTTTACAATATCTCCAATTGTTCTCTTTGAGTGGAGGACACAGGATTGAAAAAACGTTCAAATTGTCGTTTCAGGTGGAGGATTCACAGATTCATATTTGGACAAAAATATTACATTTTTGTAATTGTTCCGTTGTTTGAAAACCCTCGTGATAAATTGACTTGTTCTCTCCGCCCAATTAATCATTCTGTGATTGCTGGCTGCATGGTGCCATGTAACACCTACCTCCCTATATGAATAATTTTATGCCGTATATGACCATCCCGTGAATACCTTGAATTGCTTCGTTCTTCAAAAAAATAAATTCCATCACCTCATCATTTTGAATTCATCACACTATCATTTTCCCCCTGTATTGTTTTCATCCGCTAATGAGCCTTTGAGACTTGTATTGACTTAAAAAGGAAGATAAAAAGTCGTCACATGCTCAATGTGACATCCCATAGGAGGGCCTAAAGAGGACAAAAAGTTGTCCAAAAATAGATGGTGTCAACTGAATAATTGATAAAAAGGGTTATTGATTGATTCCTTTTGTTCCCTGCTCGTGTGACAACCAGTCTCTTTTGTTTTCTCCTGATGCACATTACGTATTCTTTTGGAAGAGGGAGGATAGATGGGAAATCGATTTTGTTATGAATATCTTTCTTATATTTTTTCATGTGGCAATATCCCCTTATGTCCTATTAGTTATAGTGCGTCAGCAGGAGAAAAAAACAATACTTTTGGCAGGGTCTTGTCACTATCCTTCGGAGGGGGTCTCTAGGAGCGGAAGATTGGTTAGGAGGAATTTCAAATTCGATACAATTTTCCTCTCTGATTTTGATTGCAGTTCACACTTCTCACGCCAAAGCACACGCTTGAGTCCTCACGACCGGATTTTTTTCTCTGTCTTCAAGAAAGCTTCAAATAATCGTCCCCCGTTACGAACCATTTTCATGTTTTTATTTCATGTGACGGGTGAAATTGGGTTTTATTAATCTCAAAAAGTTTTGCAACCGAGGGCGTGTGATAAATGCGTAATCTGTGCCGGTCCCTGCTCAAACGAAAAAGAAATCTGCAGTAGCAAAGCAACAAAGTTTTTTGTCTCAAAGGCAGTGAAGCAGTCACATAAATATGACATCTGTGCCCGTCATGTTTCTATCTTGCTATTAGTCATCGACCACAAGCCTACAAGCCCACTTTGATATTACACACTCCCGAGAAGTTCTTTTTTTTGATTCGACTTGTACCACAAAAACCTAAACGCCTAAACCCCACTGCTACCGAGAAATTGGGAAACCCCTTTCCAAACGGGTTAATACCCTGTCACATTCCCTACCACTTACATCATTTTTAGTCTGAGAGTCTAATAATATAAGTATTTATTTGGAGCACAATATTCAGTTCCGTAATGAGATTACATTTTTGCTTCATACATACAGAACAACTAACAAGTTATAAGTTGGAACATGCCGTGTTTACAATCTTTCTTTACATGACTGATATCCTAATTTCAAATAGAATACTATGCAGCAAGCAAGTGACCATAACCCACGATGTATGTATTTTTGTTGCGCGTGACTCAGAATGAAAGCACAATAAGAGTGCCTACTAAGGTTTGTCCACGTCCCCATCTCCACGAATACACATTATGCCATGCGCTATAAAGTGGAAACGGTTGACAAAAGGCAATAATAAATAGTGGGATCGGATATTATGCGTTATCATTATTTACCCGGGTGGAACTATACTGCATATAGCCAAGAACAAAAAAGAACTTACCCTCTGCGTTATATTCCCCGTAATAGTCCCGTGAGCTTAAGGAAAAGTGGAAAAGTTAGAGTTTGTTGCTTATTGTGTTACATTCTTTGCACATGTACCACGCACACGTAACTAAAGAGTACGATATATACTTTTTCTGGAGAACAACAGGGAAGTCACTCATGAGTATACCGTTGCTGAGATGCATTAACAGCTCCGGTGTGTGTAACCAAAAGGAAAAAATTCAATATTTTCCTTTTTGTTCGACGAGTGACCGAAATAACACGAGAAAATGAGAAGCCCAAGAGAAAAAACGGATTTATTACAGAGCATACATGTGACAGGGCGAAACACGGTGGAACACCTTAAGTCATATTTTTTTTCGGCCTTGGTTTTAACACACAAACACACCAGGAGGGAATGTTTAGACGTCTTAGGTATATCCTTTGTCACCTTGACTGTTTATGTACCTCCCGTTTTAATTTGAGACGGGGAAAAAACTCCGAGACGGATGGGTTCGAGGTGTGCAACTGGCCAATTTCGAGGAGACTGCTGGAAATTGCTTGCCCCACGAAGTGCACTAAACAAGCTGGGGACCACTAATGGATATTTCCTGTTTTCTCACTGTTTTGGTCTGGAACACTTTGTGACGTTGTGGGGATCACCCATGCCGTAGGTTCGTGGTCACTTATTGGCAGTTCTCTAAACACCACTATCAGAAAGCTACGTTATAAAAAATGCCCAACCAAAGTGACTTATTTAGGGGTACAAAATGATTAATGCTTTTGGAGCTTATGGAATATAGATCTCACATTTTCTGGAACAATATACGTCACGTCTTCTTACAAGATCTCTCCAGATTGAATACAACTTTGAACCCGATGTATTGAACCTGGTTTCCCATGCGCAATGCCGAGCAAGACGGATCACTTTTAATGCACCCAAGCACCCTATTTTTATTGAGGGGAGTGATACAAGATTAATTTCGGGATTTCGTGTTTTCCCCTCTCAAGCTTTCAGCTTGAGAAAAAACCCGTGACCGATGTGTATTCACGTATAGAGTGTCTCCTGTTTATGCAAGGAAGATGGAATACTATTCCAAATCACATTCACGACACCGACACACGAACAAACCAAGAAGGAAGACAAAACATCGATCATTTGTATTCTACACGGGGGTTACCCCAACCAAAACAACACCATGCTCAACGGCACAGCTTGTCTCTTAGATTTTTTTTTGCACTACGGATTTTTTGCATTCCAACCTCTCTTTGTGCAAGTTTTTCACTAAAACATGAGTTTCTCATGTACAAGGGCGTGTTGGCAGAACGCATTTACTTATGCACTTCCCCCGATCATGTTGATATGTAACCAACCTTTGATATATTTTTATTATTTCTCAATTTATACGTGAAATTTTATCCCAATCCCAAAAACGAAATCATTACGACCACATTTTGTTGTTTTGGCACATGGTGAGATGATGTATACATAGATGGATTACTCTTTTGATCAACCGTTTTTGATTAGCACACTTGGCTGCACTGGCTGCACATCATCATACTTTTAAAAAAAAATTCTTAATGATTCATGATTGACTCTCATATGATGGGGTACGATTAAGCATGGGATTGCACTTAGCAAGTGTGAACAAAAACTTAGCACGTTCAATTCTAATTGAAAGTGTATAACGGTCTTACAGTTTACACTAGATATGTCTCGGTTTAGTACTGTACGTAATATTGGATTAACTTATGTGTGAGGTGAATCCTGGAATAAGATGGTTAAATACTTACAAGAACACTATTTGTTAGCCTTTACCACATGGAAACTGCATTTTTTTTAGAAAATCTTTAGCTGAAACGAGACGGAGCGCACTCACCACCGCTGTATTCCAACTGAGACCTTCAGAAGAACTGAAGCGGAGGTTTGCCTAAGCTGAGAATTTTGGTAATCTCTTTTTGCACCAGTCCTGTGTACTCCTACTACTACACCGTCTACACCTATAGCAATGAGCACACAACCAGGAAAAAAAAATATCCTAGCAAACCTTTGGTGAGCCATGCTGCAAACGGAATATATGGTGTGCGCTCACATTCCATATCGCACGCTACGGCACACCCGTCTTTCACATTTTCCTTTTCGACTGGGGATTTTGTATTCTATTCTATATTGTGCACTTCTCTTGCAGAATATTACATTATTTTTATGAAGACAAAAATTCTCTGTCATCTTTCCTCGTTTCAAATATTCCATTCTCAAACAAAATGGACGCTATCCGTGTACTCTCATTTTCAAAAAGAAAATACATTTCGAGCAACTTGAATTCAAAAAAATATGTGTTTAGAATATCCAAGTCCATTTCCTTCTGGTTTAAATACAAATTTTTGCTCGGGACAGAATTTTAACCAGACCAGATGATAGGATACAAAAAGCTGTCATATTTTTTTTTCTAGAACGAATACTGACACTTCACTTTCAATATACGCTAAACTCGCTATTACCATTTATAAAATTTGAGTACATATATATTTTTATTCTATGATCTGCTCGTAAAAGTGGAACAGCTTGAGATGATGGTTCCATTCCCATTAAGATCTACTTTTTTCGGATGATGATGATGATGATGTATACACATACACACTCCGTGGGACCGTATCTCGATGGAAAAAGCCCCAACGTTTCATCCATGCACTTGTCTAGGGCACTTGACAAACAAAAACTAGAGAGACTGGAGGGAGTCCACCCTCCAAAAAAGTATGTATTTTTTCGGAGAAAAAAAATAACAACTCAAAAGAGATGTTTTTGGTGCTCTCCACCATCCTTTGTAAAATGGGGTTTCAACAACTCCCCGCAGAGGTAAATAGGCAAGTCGTTAGTGAAACGTAAAGAGCTGAAAAAACCTCGTATTTTTTAGATTTGCAGTTTTTTCTATACTCACGCGTGCATAACATGTAATCCGGTGTGTAGGTGTAGTGCACATTTTCCCGTAATTTATACACCTGGCTTTGAACAGTTTTTTTTTGCTCTGTGTAAGATTTTTTTTTTCAGAGTGAAGATGTGATCGGGGAATCAAAGTGCTCACGTCACCTCTTCCAGAAAACAAAATCCTTGGATTGTGGGCCTTTGGGCCTATATAAAGTATTGGCCTTGTTGAAAGTTATAAGCGTAATTTTATGTTGATACGTATGTTACGTTTTTATTTAGGGACCCAGCAGCTCCTATTCCAAGCTACGCATGGACATGGTCACATTTAGTTTTCGCTGTGTCAGGCGAAAATCCAATAATCTCAAATGCACAATTCTACATATCTTGTGCAGCAAGCAGCCGCGTGGAGTATGCCTTATATTGGGTGAGATGGGAGGTTGGGAGGTAGGCGACATGCTATGGGATCACGGGATGGAGGGAAAGTCGGTAAACTGTAAATCAAGCTGTGAGTCGAAGGAGAAAATTCGGCGTAGTCTTTCCTCTCCCAGAATACGAGGTTGGCAAAGACTAGGACTAAATTGGATATTGTAAATAAGGCTAAGGAGGGAGAAACCAAGCTACTAAAGAATATATTAGTTAGAAGAACTCGCCCCGACTTGACTTTCCTCTCAAGTGGCAACTGGCAACAATATAACGGAATGTAAGTGAAAATAGAAATTTCCTCGGATGGGTCTACATTTCATTACCCATTTCCGCGGCTAAAAGTGGTCCCTTGTGTTTAAAAGGAGTTTTGTTTCCAAAAGAAATGAGCGGAGGTGGAGGCTTCTCTGAGTAATGTGGAAATGAAATGCAGGATGGAAATAGCAAACACGGAGTAATAGGACACTTCATTGAATTCACAAAGTTGTTGATCGGATTGGTATATGTGCACTGCGTTTGGCAGGTTTTTTTTGTGGCAAGACCAAGGATCAAAAGGGGCTTCCGAAGTCGGTGAAAACCGCACTTATTTCTGACGAGATTGAGATTTTGGTTTAGGGTAGTGTGGTAGTGGTGTACGATTTGCAATTCTTTTAGGATCACTCGCTAACAACAAAATAGGTGTACAGTGTGTATGGATTAATGTTACCGAGATAATTGTTTGATCATATTATCTCGATATCCCGATTTTCCCCGACAGCCACACTGGAAAAACCTCATGGCGAGGGGACTCCTGTGAGAAAACACAAATTGCTGAGTGGATTAAAGCACAGCAGGAATTTGTTTTCACGTTGCTCATTTTCTCATCCTGGTCCTGGAGTTCCCTTGTCTCCTGGAAAACTCTGGTGATACCCAGAAGGAAAAATCAGACATGAGTCGACAAGGCAAGGCATAGTGCAGTCGACCAACTCCTGCAGAACACACTTGCTTGGCAGACACACGATGTTTGTAGGCAGAGTATTCTACTGTATGGGATGCCTACCAGGAAAGGAAACACGAGTACGAGTGGGAGGAAGGGTACAAAGTTGGAGTAATGGATGGGCTACAGTGTTCAAATGTAACATGCATAATATGCCTTGGCTAACGATACCCTAATCGAGGAATGCATACCCAGTATCAATTTTCAAATGCAAAGGGTGTAATCGGGATTCCCAGAGTGATGCAAGAAGTAAAAATATATCTATATCTATACGTAATCCGTTTTTCTCCCTGTAGAAAGCGACATATACATCGTCTCCCTCGAGCAAAACTTTCTTTGCTCCCCTTTTTGCACAAGGTATGTGTATTACACGTCCCATAAATGTCTTTTTCCTTCTTCCGTTTCCAGTTTTTCTCTTTGGGAGAAACAGTGGGTCTCAAGGCATTTTTTGTCTGAGAAATATCTCGTGCCTCATGTCAACCTGGTCAAAGGAATTAGGAACTAGAGATTTTTCTCTTGGGTTCCCAGTTCCAGCCCTTAAATGCGGAGACAATCCATGCATATTTATTTCTTCGTTGAGACTTTGATATTCCATTTTCCCCAAAAACTGTATCCAAAAAGGTTTGTGATGGGCCTATTATACGGGACGATTGTATAACTCGGAAAACCTTGTATAACGGGACACCCCCAGAATTTTCTTTTGAATCTACACACTGCTCTGTTCATCGGCTTGTTGACTTTTTGGAATACATTATGGTCCTCGCTGCTGGTCCTCGCCACAGTCAAAAAAGAGCTACCAAAACGGGAAAGCTAGGATCTCTAGTTTTTTTTTTGGTTCGGGTAATTATTGTGGACTAAAACGGGTAATAGATATGGAAAAAGATGATGACGCAGAGGGGCATTTTTTTTCTATTCCATTTTTACGACACAGATGCATGAGCTCCCCATTCTACATTCATTTCTGATGTGAGCTGAATGCGAAATGACGACTTTTCACATGAACTTTTCATGAGATGAACCCACTCTAAAGTCAGGTCTTTTTTGAAATAAAAGAAGAGACGATATGTATTATGTTTTAGTACAGTAGAAACATGTACCACGACGGTGTACTTCGTACCATCAACTGTAGAAAAAGTATTTCAGAATTGGTAACACTTTTTTTTACAAGGTTTTTCTCATATTTTGTGTACCCCATTTTTTCAGGATATTGGTCACAGTCACCAGCATCCTTGGTGAAAATAGGAGTAAACTCTGTAATCTCATTTTGTAAAGGCATTACTTACTCTCAAGTTGGGCGTGAGTGTGAGATATATATGCCAAGTTCTTTTTGGAGCCCAATAAGATCCTAGTCATTCATGATGACGACACGACAGGCACGACAAAAAATGTTTCGTTGTGTGAGGTGGTGTTGGGACTGCTGTCTGAAAAGGAGCTTTTTTGTAGACAGTGTAATATTTCTCGTGGGATGGAGGGAACTGTTGGAGAGAAGATGTGTGATAAGAGATGAGGTTGCAGCAGGTTTTTTTTTGTAAAGAAAAAAAATCATTTTAAAAGGGTCACACACAATCCTTTCAGGATGCACAAGGAGAAAACCGATTTTCATCCGGATTTTCGCATTTTCTTCAACACTACTACATATAGAAAGGCTGGAAACGAAAATGTGATGACGAGTGAGAATATCTGCTGCAGTCTCGGGAATAGGAAAAGCGAATGAAAATGATGAAAAACGAATATATTCCATTAAACTGGAAGCACCATAAAAGGTTTATCTACTTATCTGCATATTTGGAGACAGTTTGAAAAGAAAAGTCGAAATAATGTGATAAAAATTCAAAGAGCCGAAAAAACGCTGGGAGACAAGGTGCCGGACGGAATATGGAGTCTTGGTGGTGGTGGGTATGGTTCATTTATCCAATTCCAATCTTGTTTCTGTCCCGAAATCTGGCGTTTTGAGTTCCTCAACGTTCATCCCTGGAGGTCGACTTGGAATGAATTTGGACTTCAAGAAAAGAAAGGGAGCTGGAGAATGAGGGAAAAGCGATGACAGTTGCACACGTTACATGCTATTTAGATTTTAGACAGGTTTTTTTTTCCAGGAAGTCTTCTTGACTGTAAAGAGAGGCTATAAATAGAAGAAGTCTCTAACGTGTGGGACCAAAAACTGTCATCCGTTGACACGCCATATCCTGGCAAATCTTATAATTCTGACGTTATTGCATCCAACGAT
>JAANSN010001113.1:0-38464 GCA_036850665.1 Dicranocentrus wangi | reverse complement strand
TTGCTCCCAGGGATTTTCAAAAATCCCTGGAGCGGCGCTCCCGTGCTCCAGCATTTTTTGCACCCCCTCATGATACATTTCGGGAAACCTTGTAAATCCGACAAATTCGGCATATGATAAGAACTGCAACTCTAATTAACTTTTCATGCATTCACAAAAATCACATAAGCACAAGCCAATCACGTCACGTCTCACATTCAGACTCGATTATCCAACGATTTTCCACATTCGTCGTCATGTCACCTGTCCCGTTCTCCTGATTGCCTTTGTGAGTACAAAGTCTGCGTCGTAGTTCAAGTGGTGGTACCTATCCATACTCAGCACAATATTGTAAGTGAGCTGGTTTGATGAAACTCAGTCCGATTTTTAGCTTTCACATTACGCGGAACATGAAGTTTTCCGAAATTTATCAAATTAATTACGAGATTAAGTTCGGAGATGCCGTTAATTTGTCTCCTTTTTGGAATATAAATTAACGAAAACGTAAAGCCCGACAAGCAGTCATTGCATTCTACTTCACCCAGACACACATACAAGGTAACGCAAGGTCGCGTCCTACAATGAAGCCCACTACCCTTTTAGTCTCGTTTGCAGTCCTTGCCCTAGCATGGAAGGGCACAGAAGGTAAAAGTTAAAAATAGTTTACCAAATAAAACTGAAAATGAAACAAGGTTATGTCCGAGGCACAACATGATATGCATCGACAACCACTGCGACGCCATAGGCGAACGGCGTAGTCCCTTCAGCCGAATCCACTTTCCTATTCATAATAGATTCGGCTGAAGGGACTACGCCGTTCGCCTATGGCGTCACAGTGGTTGTCGATGCATATGATAGTGTGCCTCGGACATTACTTACCCGCATCCTCTATCACTTTTCACCTCGACATATAAATATGAATATTACAAAATGAAATGAAAGGGGTATAATATTATAAACAAGGTTTAAAAGTGGAAATCTCTTTTTCCCTTATTTTTTCCATCCATATTATTCATTTTCATACAAACACAACAAGAGTTGCTCGCTCGCTCGCTGCTGCATCTGCACTCCATCCGCTCGGCACATTATACTGACAGTTTCACTCAGATTCTCGGTTGCACACGAAAAATACATATATTTTTGTACTTTTATACATATTTCAACAACGTACTCAACTCACAGACAGACTCTACCCAGAAGAATATGCCCACATATCAACAACGAAAAAGATGTGGAAGTTGTTTGTTACTACTTATATATGATCAACATGATGTTGATGATGATGATGATGATGATGCTAGTCTCCTCGTCGACTTTACTTGTGCTCAAGTCCCTTTTATGTATCCACAATCCACAACGACATGATGTGATGATGATGATGCACTGAACTCGACTCTCTGAAATCTTGATGCATACTATCTTCTCTTGTTGTACATAATATAATGTCCATGCTGGATTAGGAATTAAAATATCTGCCAAAAACGAAAAAAATCCTAAAAGAACAGAAGAAGTAGAAGTAGTAAGAACCGAGAGAGAAGAAAAAGGACGACGACGGACGGGAAGGATATTTATACAACATGATGTGTACTTTATCATCCGTTCAATATATTTTATGTAATATATACGTCATTCATGTCTGATGTATATTTTTATTGTTGGATTATGGATAATGTTGTGTATAAGAATTATTGTAATCATACCTTTTGCTTGGTCGTAGACGCATAAAAATACAAGATCATCCTCATCATCAATATCATCATGAAATCATGTCAAAGTTAGTTCAGAAGAGTCCCAATCCTACCTAAGACAAAACCAAACTGAACCTGAATGAAACTGAGCCCAAGCCCAACTACCTTCAACCTTCTTACGATATATTTCTGTAATCGTGATTCGGGAAGTTTGGAATAATGAATGAAGGTGACAAATAATGTCATTATTTTTTGGAGTAAGTTCAGAAGAGTTTTGTGAGGAGAGGAGAGTCAGATGTTGAAATGAGGAGAAGAATGGCAGAGCTGTTAGAAGACGAAGTGAGGACACGATGACAGCTGAGAACAGTCAATGGTTTCAGTGGCCGAATTTGGACTTGGAGTTGTTACATTAGTTAGTTCCTAGTTTAATGCGAGGTGTGAACAAGTTTTATTATTAATATTTGTAACATTTTATAAACTAGTGGAAAAGTTAAGTGAGGAACAATTTGATTCAAGTTGGAAGTGTGTAAATATGCGAATTTTTATTAGCCGTGCGTGAGTGTTATCCTGGTCAATCCTGTCATATGTGCTTGTTTGTAAATAAATAATAAATAAATAAATAAATGTCGCGAGTCCGGGTTATTATGCCTGGCCACAACTGGTGACTGCTTCGTCGGGAGAGTGAACGGCTTCAGCTTCCGTCTCTCACGGAGTAAACACCGCATAAAGGCTACTGACTGATGACTCCGAATCCGAAGTTGATTTGCAGGAGTCAGTTTGTGGAATCTCTCTGGATTTTGAATAGAATCTGGAGAATCACGTTAACATATAAATACATACATAGGTCTTTTCACTCATGAGTGATCTCAATGGAGCCTTTAACCTGGAGTGAAGATCCCAAGTTTGCAGTGGTTGCCTAAATGGGTTAGCAATTTAGTAACGGGAAAGACGTCCATCGTGTTTCAATCAACATGGGGAACGGCAAGATTTGCGACTGTTGCATGGACTTTACGTCTTTGCTTCAGTCCTGTAAGTTGATTTCCTGATTGATTTCATGTTTTTTATTTCAAGCACACGGGCCTGATCTTTAAGTTTTGTTACGTGTAATTGTAATGTAATCCGGCTTTTTTTAAATTGCAGATGACAGGAAACGGACGCCAATTAATCAGATTACTGATGTAACGATTAGCAGAGAAGAAATTGAAACAATTATCTTGTATCTACAGTCGTGGACTCAGCGTCAATGTTCCTGCTGTCTGCGAGATGTAAAAAACTTTGAGCGCTTCAACTGGGCGCTTCAAATCTTGATCCTAGTCTCAGTGGAAATTTTAAAGAATATCCCATTTCCAAATAATGTCCAAATAGTACCAAAATCTGACACCGTACAGTCATCATCGTCATCTACGTCTGAGCAACGTATGGAGGAAGATGTCAAAGAGTCAACTGTAGCCAAAGAGAAACCTGAAGAACAAACGCCTGAGCCTAAACCAGAGGCACACCTCAATCCAGTTGTGCCAGAAGGTAGACCACTGTGGGACATTGAAGACAAGGACAAGCTGCTTCATTTCGTTTCGAAACTGTTTCTAAACAGTTTTCCTACATACGTTGCGTATAAGCAACAGAACATGCAATTAAAGTCTCAGTCTTCGGAGCAGGAAGTTACAACGCAAGAGCTGCAGTTGTTGAGCATATTTTGTGAAATTAATGAACCTGAAGCAAGTCCGTACTTATTTCGAAACGTCTCTCTGTTTTGTCGTACTGGGGGAATTGATGCTCTCAGCGTAAGCGTTGCCGATCAAACACCAGAATCTATGCCAATTCAACGAGTGAATATTTTGGTTGGTCTTGCGACAAATCTCAAGGCATGGCTCAATTTCCAATCTCTACTCAAGTATTACGTTCCATTCCGTGCTTATGTGATGGCGTACTTGTGCAAGACAGTTGATACTGAACTGAAAAACGCTACGGCACGTAATATGACTGAATTCATTTGGAGTGCTGTAAAAGAACCTGTGGATGCTCACATTTCATTCGATAAGGATGGATTGGACCTTGCATTTAAATATTTTTTAAGTCCAACGCTCACAATGAGACTTGCGGGTGTCAACCAGATTAATAGCTACATTAACCTATTCAACGAGTTGGTTAACTCAGAGCACATTCTTGATTCTGAGCTTTTAGATCAACAGCTGTGCAAGTGGCTGTTGGACAATCAACTAATTCAGCATATTTTTGGACCAAATCTTCACGTGGAAGTTATAAAGCAGTCTCACACAATTCTAACCTTTCTGGCGATGGAAGGACGAATTACAAATGACCATGTAGATATTATGTGGCAAGCAGCTCAGTTGAAGCACTGTTCTAAGCAAGTTTATGATATTTTATCATCCCTCATTGGAAATATGGAGCCAGCGCCTGTACTGCATTTGCATAATTTATTGAAGAAACTGGAGCCCAAAGACCATACCGAACAGGTTCGTTCATGTTATGACTTCTGTTTTTATATCGTTACATTTTCCCAAATGAAATCACAGGGTTGTGAGTTGATTGCTTAATTTATTGTTTTATCTTTAGAGTTTGTACCTGGCATCAGCATTATTAAAATTTATTTGGACCAATGCTACTGCTTCGCTCGGAGCGATGGGTCCTACAGTTTTAGGCGCAGCTTCAAACATTGCCACAACAAAGAACCAACGACGACTCCGTCAGGGTAGCGGAGGTGGTGGTAATGGAAAATTTATAACGGAAATTAGTTCTAGTGAAAACTCTGTCAGTGTTGATGCTAGTCATTCGGACGACGAAATTCAGGTAATAATGACCACGTACCACAAATAATAGTTTAAAAGTATTAAAACTGGGAGTACGATAATTATTATTTATTGTCTGTTTAAGCCGGGTTCACCGCGTGACACTGGTCCGAAAGGAAGCAGCAGTGGCGAGGGTAAACGGATGAGCAAATATGCAACGTCTTCATACTATAGTAAGGTAGTGCCCTCATCGTCAGATGAGTCAATGAGTTCCAACGGAGACAGTGATGAGGATCCAGACTCAATACCTGTGGGGGCATTTCCTGCTAATATTGAAACCCACAGTGATTCGGATGCTGATGGAGAGAGATCTGGAACCGAAGAATGTCCACCTACAAAGAAAGGGCGTCGAAAGATACTACGTCGTAAGAAAAATTTGAATGTTCCTAAGAAAAGGAGCGAAGGCAATGGAACAGTTTCAAAGAAGTTGTTTATGGGTGTAGACCCACCACCCCCAGTTGTCGTACCAAATAAAACTTCTGATGTAGTGGAAGGACAGCATGCTCCAACTCCTCATATCCATCATGGATTGAATACCCAGGAAAATAGTGGCATCGGACCGGACCCATTAGAACCAAATGTTGTGATAAGCCAATTGGGCAATTTGGTTCAGATGTCGACGGACGCATCTTCTATGTTTCAAGATTATGCTTCTCCTGCGGATAATTTAGATGGAAGCGATGGAAGCTACTCCTCCAGAATGAGTAATAAGTCAGAAAAGAATATGGCCGATTTCGATGGCGAGGATTCGAATTGTGATGAGGATTTGATGCAGTCATTGGCCCAGAATCAGCTTGTGGAAATGGTGACCAGCGGAAGAAGTCATCAGGTCAGACTGTCAGGTCTAGGACCGATGTTTGGTCCAAGATCTGTGAGAAGGTTTAATCAGCGTAAAAGGAGTAGAAATGCTGCTAATTTTAACTTTCAAATTGACAATGTCTGTCAACCCGGACAAACGCTTTTATGGGACTTAGTGCAAGACGATAAAATTGTGCAACTTTCTGACGGACTGGCGATTGTAAGCACAGAAGGCTTTAACAAACTTGCTCTGTTTTAGTACCGATAAGCTAATACGGTTCAAGTTTATTGAGGGATGCTTGGATAATGTAGTAAAGAACAAGTCTGTGGTTGTGTCATTAAGGCTACTTCCCAAGTTGTTGACTTCATTTCAACAGCTTCGACTAACCTCACTCCTCGGCGGCAGAAATTCATCAAGTTA
The DNA here is from genome assembly GCA_036850665.1 of Dicranocentrus wangi. Classification (NCBI taxonomy): domain Eukaryota; kingdom Metazoa; phylum Arthropoda; class Collembola; order Entomobryomorpha; family Entomobryidae; genus Dicranocentrus; species Dicranocentrus wangi. The sequence goes on along the minus strand of JAANSN010001113.1, from coordinate 32,771 downwards.
CATTGTGGGCGGACAGGGAACATCAAATGCTCACAAAATTCTTTGGAAATCTACAAGAATTTAAAACGGAAAAGAGTACCATTTCGCCCTTTCCGTACCACGTGCATGTTCAAGTTAGACTGGAGTTTTTGTCGGTGCTATTTTCAATCTTGAGTTCACCTGATGATTTCCGGTAATCCTAAATTACGAGATTCCTCTTAAAATACAGTTGTTCATTATCTGGTATTAATGTAAAGTGTATGTTAAATTTTGTAGATTAAATTTGGAGCAGGTGGATCAACTTTGGGAATGTTTGGCAACAGACGTGCGTTGTTCGGATGATTTGTTTATTTGGTTGACCGGCCAAGTGAGAATCCGTGAACAACATGCGTTATCACCAGAAGCGTTTAGATATATTTTAATTAGGAAAATTCCTTCCTTGCCACCAACTACTATAACAATGCATGCATTGACATTGTTCCAGCAGTTATGTAGCATGACACGTATTCCTGGACTTCAGGACGCTGAAACATCCACCGCTAGTATGGACTACCTCTGGAGAATAGCGTTATGTGCAAACAGTACTGATGTAAGCATGACTGCTATTTCGTATTTGAACGGGTATTACATCGGTCGACAATTAGAAAAGGAGGAAGAATTTGTACGACGGTGTATGAGTCATTTAGTAGAAGCCACGGAGGAACTAACTGCTGTGTGCGACGATACGGATGAATCCCTTCTTTTGAAAATTCAGCGAGCTCTTGTTCTTCTAAAAACACACTTGGAAACATTTCGACGAAGATATGCGTACCATCTCAGGAAATGGTTATTGGAGGGACGGGGTGTAGGAAGCCATGCTCAGCTAGTGGGAGAAAAGGGAGTAGTCCCAATTAGGGTTGTAATTCAACCTGCAGGGTACCACGAGAAAGTTACACTTGAGCTATTGTCATCAGACTACGTTGCCGATTTACGAGCTGAAGTTGCGAAATGGTGGGAAACTGTACAGATGAATTTGGCTATGGAACGTAACGCATCTAGCTCAGCAACTCCTGTCCTGGGCTCCTTGCTCACTGAAGGCCCCATAAGGATGATAACTCAAGGCATTGAGTTGTCAGCAGAATATGATGAAAAATGTTTAAGTGAGGTTCCTGTGAAAGATTTGCAGTTAGTTTATGTATCAATGGGTGCTTCACGACCACAGAAGAAAAGAGAAAGCTTAGAATATTCGTCCAGTTTACCTCCTCCTCCTAGGGATAAGTTACCTGTCACATTATTGTTGCAGCCGCAGTATTTTGAACAATTGTTTAGTCTTATGCAAACATTATCCTCCATTAAAGTTTCTGACAGAAGCGGAGTAAGTTGAGAAAATGATTTAACAAAATTTTAACAAAATTTTATTTAATTTCTGTTGAAAAATTGCAAGAATTTATTATTTTTTATAGGGCTTCGTTCCTAACACCAAGGCGCAAGTTTTGTCGCGTCGTGTATGGGATATTTTAATGCTACTTCCAACGAATCCGTCTATTAACGAAGGATTCACAAATATTGCTGGAGCGGATAGTTCTACATTGCGAAATTTACTAGATCCTCATTCGCCTCAAAAGTTGATGTATTCGTTGTACATTGTGGAAGCACTTGTGAAAATAACGCCAAGCAAGAAAGAATTAGAAAAGGGCGGAGAAAATGTCGTTAATTCGTGGAGACAGCAGTTTGTGGAATGCGAAGGATTGCGACATTTATTTGATATCTTTTCATCCGGTCTACTGGAAACTGTGGAAAATGGTGATTGGAGTGAATGGAAGCAGGACTGCCTAGCATCATTGTTAAAGATTTTGTGTTTTTTGGGAGTTGTTAGCGATGACTCCGAGTGTTTGTCTGATCAGCTATATGATGTAAATGAGGTTCCGAAGAAGAGGGTAAAGCGAAGGAAGACCTCAACGGAAAAAACTCCCATTCCTAGACTGAACGAAATCATGTTATCAATGATGAACGAAAATGTGGTGATGACGAGACTGACAAATATTTTACAGGCGTGTTCCCTTCCCCGGGATCCGAATCACTACAAAACGGGATTTTGGGGTAGAGCACAGGTTTGTTTGTTGGAACATGTTTAACAGTGTATAAATCCATGGTTCTTGCATGCATTGTGACTGGTTATCAATTTTCGTTTTAGGTTGTACATTACGCCATGGCAGTATTGGTTTGTTGGGCTTTCTCATGTGACGGAGTTAGATCTGCATTGTACCTGCAAAAAGATTTTCCCATTTGGCTTCGTCGATTAGTTTTGGAAGATCCAGAACCTTCCGTGAGGAAAGAAGCATGTATCGGATTATATCGGCTCTGTTTAGGAGTTTCTACTGACGGAAAGACTGGAAATGCATTTTGCCCTGAGCTTATTACACATCTGCTCAAATGTCTTCCTGCATCTCTTTCAATTAAGCCAACTCTAAAACTTGAGGTAAAATTAGAATCGGAGAAAGTAGTAAGTAGTGTGATAAGCAAATTGAAATCTGAGAATCTGATCTGAGATACTCTTGCGTCAGCAATTATTCTTAACTAACTGACATAATGGACCCTGATATTGATTTGAACCTATGCAGATTCCCGTACATGCTTATGAAGAAACGAAAGACGCTTACGGACCGGCGTGCAGGGATTACTTTTGGCTTCTAGGTCGATTGATTGACTCCATGGAAGGAAAGCCTATTTCTAAAGGTAAGCGTTGTAAGCACATAACACAAGAGGTAAATTAGTAGGGAACTGAAGTAAATTTTTTATGTCGTTTTGTAGAACAAGTTGAGCAAGACTGCATAGTAGACCTTAATGAACTTGGGATCACATTAAGCGAAGCTATTTTAAAGCGTGACTACTTGGAAGCAAGATACAATATAATATGTGACGACGGATTGGTTGGCTTACTTTCTGTTATGACAGTAGTGATGAAGCACGGTCCACCTTTTAAAACGAGTAAACGGGGTCAACAGTTTCTTAAAGACATCTTTGACTGCTTATTTTCTCTCCCATCCCCGCAACAGCGCTACCTTCCCAAGTGCAAATCTCCTATGTCACGCTCAGCAGCTTTCGATTTGCTTGCTGAAATGGCACGAAATGCACCTGAAAATTATTATTTACTTCAGAATCTGCTAATGGATCAACATCAGCCGTCTTCACATGCTCCTTACCCATGGGACTACTGGCCACATGAAGATGGTCGAAGCCCCTGTGGTTATGTGGGTCTAACAAATTTGGGTGCTACGTGTTACATGGCGTCGTGTATGCAACATTTGTATATGATGCCTCAAGCACGCGCAGCAATTCTCGGAACCGCAAAATGTAGCTCGGACATTATTAAGCACGAACAGACATTGCGAGAACTGCAGAAAATGTTTGCGTATCTAATGGAAAGTGAGCGTAAAGCATACAACCCTCGCAGTTTCTGTAAAGTGTATCAAATGGATCATCAGCCACTAAACACTGGCGAACAAAAGGATATGGCGGAATTTTTCATTGATTTGGTGTCCAAATTGGAAGAGATGACGCCAGAATTAAAAAACTTAGTTAAGAATCTCTTCTGTGGAGTATTGAGTAATAACGTGGTTTCTTTGGACTGTACACACGTGAGTCGAACACTAGAAGAGTTTTATACAGTCAGATGCCAGGTGGCCGACATGAGAAATTTATACGAGAGTTTGGATGAAGTCACTGTTAAGGACACATTGGAAGGGGATAACATGTATACTTGTTCTCAGTGTGGGAAGAAGGTCAGAGCGGAGAAAAGAGCGTGCTTCAAAAAGCTACCACGAATTCTCTGCTTTAATACGATGCGTTATACATTCAACATGATTACCATGCTGAAGGAAAAAGTCAACACGCATTTCTCTTTCCCAATGCAACTAGACATGGGTGGCTACGTGGAGAAAACGCTGATGCCGCAACAATATCAGGAAGAAAAGGCAAAGAAGAAGGAACAAAATTCTAAGGCAGAGGGGGAACCAATTGTACAAGAAGAAAACGGTGAAACAACTCCAGAGGAAGACTTCTACTTATATGAACTGATAGGTGTTACTGTCCACACTGGAACTGCGGATGGAGGGCACTACTATTCTTTCATCAGAGATAGGTCGCCTCACAACAGGGACAAGTGGTATTTATTCAATGATGCTGAAGTTAAACCGTTTGATCCTAACCAACTGGCAGCGGAATGCTTTGGTGGTGAAATGAGTACTAAAACGTACGACTCGGTTACGGATAAATTCATGGATTTCAGCTTCGAGAAAACAAACAGTGCGTATATGCTCTTTTATGAGCAGTGCACTCCAGCTATTGTACCTTTGCCCCAATCAGCGTCGTCATTTATGGCTGGTGTTGGTTCAGATGTGATGGTACCTTGTTTACCAGGGGGTTCTTCACAGAAAAGTATGTTGATGATGGTGCCCTCAAGTGCAGCTGCTTCGTCACAAACGATTGAGCTTAACAAGGAGTTGGAAGACTGGATTTGGCATGATAATACTCAGTTCTTGAGAGATAAAAACATTTTCGAGCACACGTATTTTAATTTTATGTCCCATGTCTGTGGTCAAATCCCCCTTACTCTTTCCAATCAGGACGATGTAATGATATTTGCATCCAAGTTGGCTGTGACTTTCTTTCTGGAAACTTATATACATGCAAAAGAAAAACCAACGATGGTACAGTGGGTGGATATGATAACCAAACCACTAGTAGCCACACAACCTGCATCAGCGTGGCTTCTAGATCACATAGCAGAAACTACATTTTGGTCTGTAAAAATATTCCTGAAATGTCCTAGTCAAAGTGTGCGACTAATGTTTCAGCGGTTGTGTCTTCACGTCATACAACAATTGAGGCCGAGGCATGTCAATCTTTTCCTGAAAATGCCAGAAGGGCAATCCAGTGATCATCCCGATGACGTTGACTTGACTGAATTTGGCAATTATTCCTGTGTTACCAGAGTTGTTAAATCCCTGCTGTGTTTGGTAAAACTACATTTTATTTTGAAGTAAACAATTTAGCTTACGATTGGTCGTCAAATTTAAACGAAGACAATGCATTGTTATTATTTTCCTTTTTCAGTTGGAAAACGGTGCTAAGTCACATTTGAAGCATTTAACAGAATACTTCACGGTTTTACATGATTTCAGTAAGATGGGTGATGAAGAATGCTTGTTTCTAATTAATATGCAAGCAATTTCAAAAATGGTCGGTTTTTATTTGGGAAATAAACGTGAAGAATCGGTATGATTTTCCTCAGCAGTCACAGATAACATTTCTGACAGGCATACCTAATTTGTTTCGACTGTAATACTTGTAATAATTAATTGTGATTTTGCGGTCTATTTAGGTTGAACATGCAACGGATGAGGAAGAAGACGAAGATGAGATTGTTTCGATTCCAACAGAGAAAAACAGAGTTGTATCTTTAGAGAAGATGATTGCTTTGGTAGCCACCCTGGTGGAGAAATCAAGAGATGATACGAATAGTTTGCGACTTTCTGCGAATGACATGATAGCCTTAACTGGCGGTGGAAAGGTACAATAGTAATTTAGAAACCATTTTGACAACTATCTGGATCCTAGTTTTTCTTTCTTTGATTTTGGTTTCTATTATACAGAGTTTCTCATTCATTCTTCAACAAATTCGAGATGGGATAAATTTTACTAGCACACGGAATCTCATATTTTCTCTTTGTCGTTGGGATGAGAAACTAGCAGAAAGTATCGTGACAAGTATTTTCCAGACTATCCAAAAGCACCCTGATGTAATTAATAACTGTTATTCCGCTTCCACATAAGCAGTTTGATGAAATCGTTTTTTATTGACTAAAACAATGTTTTGTTTGTGTAGATATGCCAGCCATATTTCAAGGTGCTGAATCTATTGGCAGAGCTGGTTGCCGGTCCTCCCGGAATGCCTAAATTCACAGAGTTGATTTTGAACAGAATTTTAGACGTCGCAGATATTTGTGCTTATCCTACGTTAGAATGGCTAGGCGCTCAAGTTCCAAGAAACAAAATTGTACATCAGTGGTGCTTACAGAGTATGGACACGTGGGTCGAACATTTCCTCATAGCGCATGGAAATCAACGTGTGAGAAATGGTTGGTTCCGTAGCTGATAGTTAATTTGGGAAATATGACCTGACTTTAATAGTAGTTTGGAATTGATTTACGATTATTTGTGATTTTTATGTGAGAGTAGCAGCGGCATCACTTCTGGTTTCCCTTGTACCACATGCTCAGTTTAGACAGGGTTATCGCAGTACAAAATTTTACATGGGTCATCAATCTCGAGAAATGATCATTCTTCCTCCGGATGCACAAATGATTATGCACGAGATTTATATGCGACTGTTGAATTTACTTAAACCTGCTAAGCATTACACTGACATTTCTACCCATGGAACTTCAAAATTAACAGCGTATTTTGCGGTGTTAACCTATTTCACGATTTCTAAGGTTGAAAAGCTTATGGTAAGTATGACCAATCCCAAAATAAAAAAATAAGAATCACAAAATTACATATATAGATAATTGTGTGAAAACTTTCTATTATTATTTGCAATAGTTTGGCGCTTGTTTCTTGGACTTGTGGAATTTATTCCATCCAAAGTTGTCTGAACCTAGCATTCCATGTCATCACAATAAACAAGCCCTACTGACATTTTGGCATCATGTGTGTCTTGATTGCCCGGAAAATATTCAGAAGATTATTTGTAACACAATGGTCGTAAAACAAATAGGATTTAATTATATTTTGGCGGATCATGAAGATCAGGAAGTTGTCATGTTCAATCGAAATATGCTACCAGCTTATTACGCAATCCTGAGAATGTGTTGTCAAAGTTCACGTGCTTTTGCACTACATTTGGCAAGACATCAGAATATAACTTGGGCATTCAAGAATATCAGTCCGTTCCCTACTCAATACAACGCGGTATACAGCTAAAGATTTTTTAAAATTAATTATTATTATTATTATTTTGTATTCCTACAAATAAGACCATTCGTCCACGAATTTGCATATTTGGTGGGAATGGTCTTTGGCATTCTAAAACGGTACTAAAACGAGTTTTATATGTGTGGACTAATCTTTTAGGCGGTTGAGGAACTTTTCAAAATGATGCAAATCTTTGTTAGCAAATCACCAGATGCCACAGAGCAGGAGCTTGCAGAAATCAATCATTTTAAACGCAGTACATTACAATTATATCTCCAGGTAAGGCTAACATGCAATTCACCTTTTAATCGTGTTATTAGTTCTCCAATTGTCGTAGAATATTGTGTTTAACTCACGATGGTTTACTTACAATAGATTTTAGATGGACGTTCGAACTGGGCAACAATGATCTCCGCATTTAGAATTCTCATTGAAACAGTGGAAGATAGAATATTTGTTGTAGCAAACAATGGACTGTGTTTAATTTTTGAAGCGTTGCACGTGCTTCATACTATGCACCATGAGGCAACTGCCTGTCATATTGTGGCTGAAATTGTTGAGCTTCTTTCGATTTTAACGGAAATTCTTCGTACCTTTCGGCCAAAGGACATACAAGCTAGTGGTATTTCACTTTGTAATATTTCGGATATCCAAGTACACCGGTTTATTTTGAATTCCAAGGAATGGCCTGGAATACTTGGAAAGTTGGCAACTTTACTAAATACTTACAACCACGGGGACCTGCGGAATGCTGCGACCGGTGGGTAAAAAGTAAAATTAAACAATTTATTTTTAATTTGACTACATACATAAATTCTTTTGCTCTTTTGTTTTTATAGATTGTCTAGTTGAATTTTTGTACACCATGTCGTTGGATACACTTCGTACACTGGTGCCATTAATGGTACATTGTCATTCAGCGTGTCAGGATGCTCAGACATCAGGGATGGGACCACCTCTTGGTCCGTACTTTCCCAAAAGATCATCGTCTCATCATCATGGAAATGTTTCTGTAAAATCGTCTGTGCGTCCACCAAGACCAATGTTACAAATGGCGTTTCCTCATTTAGGCCAAGAAACTGCGAAGGTCTGGTGAATAATTTACTTCTAACTAATTTATTTAGCATATTTACCTTGAACAACCCAATTAACCTATTACGTAATTCTTGAAGGGATTGGACGAGGAGTACGATCGCCAACTTCATGAATTTTACAGCCAATACCACGTGTTTATCGATCTTATGTGCAGAGTAGCGTTTATGCGTGAATTTGTAAGCCAAGAACTGATAACCCTGAGTGCTATGGTTGGCTATGAAGCAGCTCCTCTTCACTTCGTTCATTTTCCAAAGTTATGGCTGGAAGTGCATAACACACCGAGTTTGGATAGAAAATATATAACGATGCTAGTCAATACTAATTATTTTACGGATTATGTGGAACTGGTTATGCTAGAAGAAAGGGCTTGTCTCACCAATATAATGATTTTTAATTTCCTTGCTACATTTTTACCAAAAGTAAGCATCTCATGAACATTATTTATTACAAAACTTTGAGGCATGACTGGCTATATATTTACCTTGAGTTCTCTTTTAGGTGTTTGAGCAAGTCGGGACGACAGACCAGATGTGTAAAGTACTTCTAACCATTGTAATGGACATGGAAAATCTAATGGCCAAACAAATAATGGACATTGAAACACATGCTATAGGAATTCTAGGCGATTTAAAAGCACTGACTCTGTTTTATGTACCAACGTGTCAACAAAAAGGTCCCTGTAAGAATCCTCTCCCAAACCCAGCCCCGTCCGTCCCCTACCTTCAAAAAACTCTCCGAAAATTTCAAGGTTATCTGGAAACCGTAATGCAGAAACGTATAAGGGACTCTGTGCCTGGAACAAGTTCAACTGGAGATGGTGTACCGTCAAAGAAAAGGAAATTGGATAATAATAAAAGCGTTTCTGGTGCAAGTGATGACAAGGATGTTGCAAAAGAAGAGAAAGCTCACTGTTCTTCAGCGTCATCATCGTCTACTGCTTCAACGCCATCCCCTTCCCCAGTTGTTGAGCCCCATCAGATGGTACCGGATCCCGACACGCAGAGGAATCTCATTACACAAGACTTGATAGCAATTTTATTGGGAACTATTGATTCATTGCTTCGAGGGCTACTTACCGCAAATCAGGGCATGAGTTTGGAGAGTGATGAGGAAGGTGACGAGGAAGGTCCAATTATTGATGTTGCGGGCGAGGATGGGGGTAGTGGAACTGGATCTAGTACAGCAACACTCATCGTTGAAGATACCGCTCTACAGCCAGAACAGCCGTCGTTGGATAGTAACAAAGTTATTAACATGTTTTGTAATGACAATGATGAAGATAAGTGTATTAGTGAGCAGTCCGCACAGTCACAAAATGATAACCAAAACCCGTCCAGCAACAGTAACAACTCAAAGTAGAGCAGTGCAAGATCATTCAGTCAACAATTTCAGAAACCTTTCGCAGTAGTAAAAGCGTAGTGGAAAAGCATAAAATGCATAATTATATTAACTATTGATAGATGATAGACTAGGAATGATAAATGACTATCGTTATTCCATTGTTTCCAGTCTCATAGTCTCAATTCTAATGACCGAGAGTAAACGTATAATTCGCAAGGTTCAAGGTACACATTGCATAATGATGATTACCTGAAGGTGCTTTTAAACAAATGAACATTTAAGTTTTGGTAGTCCGTTTGATTTTCAAAAGTCAATATATTGCTTTACGATTGTATTTATGTAAAAAGGATGTAACTGAGATGAATGTAAATGTAGATATACGTATTATGATATATTATGATAGAATTAATATTTAGTAAGCAATATTTTTATTTACTATTACCTACAGCAGTAACTTAATTTCTAATTTACGACTTCTACGTGAAAATGAACGGGTAGTCCAGTTTAATTTCAGTGTAGTTGACGGCCAGCATTTAATTTGTATTGTCACTTGTAGTCACATCAAAGCAGTTGTAGGGTAGGATGGCGAGGATGAAAACTGATTGTATTCTTTTGTGCAAGAAATAATACTCGGTGATGGTTTCATAATATTTCCGTGTGAAAATAAATTAAGTAAACACACTTCAGAAATGCAACTTTACTTGACGATGCGTACTGATTTTTCTATTCACCTTTTATGCATAAAATTGTTCTCCATAATATGTCGTGTCGTACCGGACTAACCGGACGATGTTTCTCATTCATATATCTGCTTCTATGCGAATTAATCGTGAGTGTCGAAGGATATGCCACAGAAATAAGTAACGAATTTGCAAGATGGTGTTAGGATAAACTAGTTCTTTGTTTATTCGTAGGAATCATTTAAATTGCCAACTACAATTCTCCTTAACACTACGATAACTGATAGCAATGTTTTCTCGATTTAATTAACGTGAAACATTTCAAGTTTTTTTGTCATAATAGGAGCACACAACTCGTCATTACTGTGTTTTGTTTGAACTACAATAAAAGTTGGGTTTTATTAAATTAATAATGGGGTTTATATAATAATAATATGTAACAGTAAACAGCATCAATACACAGTTCGACGCTTTCACCACTTCGCCTGGCAATCTGACACTTTCTCTCAAACAATTTGGAAGTAGCATCGTAGAGCATGCAACAGGGCTTAACATTTGCAGATTTATTATATTTATATAACTTCTCTTTAAAAAAAAGGACAACTGATACAGGATTTCAGAAGCAACTCCTAAACCATTAATTTGTCAACCCTCGTTTTCAATACATATACACTTCAATTAACCACTTGATTCTAGTTATATGAAAAAAATTTAAATGATTAATCAGGTACTTCAAAGGACACGTTGTAGATTAACTATGTATGTATACTAAAATAATATTTGTATACAATCATATAACAACATTTTAAATGCATTTTAAATTTAGCCACAATAATTATTTATACGTGTAAAGGCGTGTCATTATAAAGTATGTAGTATATTTCTACGTGTAGTAAATATAATTTTCTGACTTTCTCCGCGCAATAATTACGCTTTTCAAGACCTAATGGACAACTGAATGTGTGTCATTTGCAACAATATTTCCATTCTATAATACATATCTCTCATTTTTATGTAACATTCACATTTTGACAAAGGTGAGCGTAGTGCAAATTAAGGATGTATAATTGCATGCGAGCAGACATACACATTTAGAACTGTCCTACTAATACAGTAATGGATTGATGGGTTAGGGTACCCAAAAGGTCTACCTGAACTTAATTATAAAGTAAACTAGCATACAAAATAGAGCACCTGAGTTTGCATCGCAAAATTCGCAAAGCATGCTTGTTTCACTTGCTGGCTGACATTATAAAATGAGCGAAAGTGAAAAGTGCATATTCTATCTTCCAGTTCCAGCAGCAAAGATGTTTTGGCATCCAAAATTATTTTTCTAGTCCAGTCAGAAGAATCAAGTATCCAGCGTTTTTTTCAGAGATCAAAGCATTATCTTCCGTGCACCCTCAAATTAACTGATAATCCAAATCAAACGACGACTTTGTCGATTCAAAATTTTAGCCATTCCCAAACATAAATAATATTTTGCTTTGATACTTGTCTCTACTCTGCCTTGTTTTTCCCCAATACCCCAATACGCAATTTACCCAACATGTCAACTTTTGCTTTTAGTCGTCAGTCGGTGCGTGTTAAATATAATGAATAATAATGACGTATATTTACGGGAAAGTTTCCTAATTTATCATTAATTTTCAAGTCAGGACAGTCCAGCTGCCTTTCATGAAAAACAAAACTGACAGGTTCACCACAAACACATTCAATTCACATATTATAAGTCGTACACTGCAATATCAAATATCATGTAATAAATGCAATTTCACATATTAGTCGTCTCATCATCAAATTCACATATCATATATGTATATATAGTCACTGACTTGTTCAGTTTGTCAAAACTTTCAAGTTTCCAGAATGAGTAATCCACTTTGTTTTAAATACATTAAAAACATGTAATAAAGATAGATTCTAGTGTTTGACAACCATCATTGCCAATTAGTTTCATTTTATTGAAACAAGGCAGCTTCTTTCATCAAAACCAAGACGCTATATAGTATTGGAAAACTATGTGAAAATGGAAAAGTAAGAAATTTTACAAGAATGTTTCTGGGACGTTATTATGTATTTTACATAGACTTGCCCATCAAAATTACTATTACAAAATGTCGAAAACCACCGCAGTTGAATTAGAATCGCAAAATCCTTTCCCAATATGTAGTCAGTAGTGTACGGTGTCTAATAACTGTAGTTAATAGAAAGGGGTTATTATACACACTTCTGATATACAAAATTTGTAATTTGTTCTTATAAACTGTTGTGTAGTTTTGAAATATTCGAACATTGTATTTTTCACACTTAAAAATTTGCATTTCTTTCTACATATACACAGTATGCCTTAAAAAATTATAGAGACGAATACATACACTTTTATAATAGTACTATTATATATATATACCAGTCTTGCATTCATACTTTGTTGTCCATTTCATATATTTCTGAGAGATTTTTTAATTGTTACATTTTTGTAAACCCCAGCCAACAACAGTTTCAAATTAAAACTCGTACTTTCCCAATATAATCCATTCTGCTCAACGCATCATACAATGTCCATGTACATCAAGATTTTTTACCTATCGAATTGGGGTTTTATTATTATAGCTAATATGAGGCACGACTACGCTAGTTATTGTTAAACTATACCACACGCACTTTCTTTGTGTTATTGTACTTACAAATGCAAATATGGATATATTAAAGTCAACTCTCACTTTCACAGGGTCATTTAATGCCAATTTCACTCACGTTACCTGAACCGTTCAACACGCAAAATGATTTTCTACATTTTTTTTCGATTCATTCAAAGCATAAATTTTAAATTTTATCTTTGTTAATGCATTTTTTATATCATTTATGTGTATTTGCAGTTTTACGGTAAAGTTGACCTTATCCTTTTAAATATGTTCTACATATATACTTCTATGTATAAATGTTATATAATGTTTATTTATGTAATATGATAACCCGCATCCTCAATTTGTTCCTTAACCTAAAATCACAATAAATTCACAAAATGTCACAGCTAATTAGTCACCTACTGAAAAAGCATATATATAGTTTCTAGAAACGGACCCTTCATTTGTCAAAATGCAAAATCTTTCCGTATATTATATCCAAAACATCATATCAGTCACAAAGTTGTCCCCCATTTATTTCTGTACCGTACATTATCAAAACATCTCCAAAACTGTGTTTTACAAACATACGTGCCGCAAACGAACGACCTTTTACTTGCTCCCTATTGATCCTCTCTCCCCGAAACCCTCACAGTACAAACTCAGATACAAAGAGAAAGTCAAGGTATACGAAGACTGATTTTTTTCCTTCTTTCCCAAACCCAATACGTCTTCATTGTAAAAACAAGAACAACGCTTCAAATGCCAGATTGCCATTTAGGTTTATCTTGTCATATTGACTAAGAAAAAATGCAGGACTGCTGCACATCTTCTGGATATCATATACAAGCCATTTGCTACAATTTACATCAACCGTTTATTTCCCCTGCTATTGTGCATTTTCTAACATTTACTCGAGGTCCAAAAAATCTTCATTTTATAAGATTCTAACGGACTACTTCAATCATTTCAAAGTAGTTTCTTCCTTAAATGCAGGGCTTTTAAAAGTTAACGTATTTAAAGAGTCTATTGTATATAGATTACTAAAAAATTAATATTCTGTAAATCCCTTGATAGTTTCTTACGTAAAGTACCAAACTCCACGTTCCAACTTCCCATGTCTATATATAAATATCATCATTAAATATATTTATAAATATATACTATATTATGCTTGATGCAACATTTTTCATTTCACATTTCTACAAGAATGATGATCCCATCTTCTGCGTTCAAAACCATTTACATGATGAATTTTTGTAAGATACGAGTTTACTTTGTAAGGCAGCATGTCAGCAGTAATGAGAAAAACGGAGATGAACTATATTATCGATTTTTCAATTCACGCAGTTGCAGTTACATCACTAAATACCGAAGTGAAAGTATCCTAAATTGCTAAATGCACTATATAATATGTATTTTACATGTTTAGGTTTATTCTGAACTTTCAAGTAAAAAGTAATGTTTTCAAGTAACACCTTATCATCATCATAATATGTACTGCACTGCGTAATGTATAATGTAATATTTATTTGCAGGTAGATACGTTTATTTATGTTATAGAACTTATTCAAGAGACCAACCAGAACCATGCTTCCCTTCACCGAAAAATTTGTTAGCCCCACGTCTTGAAGGTCTGGGATTAATACAAGCAGAAAGTTCGGTAATTCTAAAGCATGCAGCATTTTTTGTAAACCTTACTTTGTTCAGAAATTTCCGCTTTAATCATGCAGATGCAGAGTTTGCATAGGTTTATTAAAACGAAACTTACAATCCTATAATGTGTTAAGTTAACGTTTAAATATTATTTACGACAAGGTGCATCATTAATCTAATTTGTACAACTTTTCTCAGACGATGTAAATTTCATAGAATCCCTTTGACCCCTGATCTACTCAATTTGTATACAGCGTATATTTGTATTTCTCTAATAAACTTGACCTTCTCAACCTTTCAAAGACTCCCTATATGTGTGACGCGCTGTTAATTACCTTCTGCACTGCACTTTGCACCACCCCTAAAATGCAAAAAACTGGGCGAACATGCTATAAAACATGTAAAAACTGGTAGGTTCACCCATCTAATGTGTAAAGTTTCAATAACAGTTGAAAAGTGAATAATGGCAGCTGCGTTCAATGAATCAATTTGAGAATGAAAAACTTCATCTGGAAAATGCATGCGTGTCTTGACAAAATGGCTAGTGTATTTTTTGAGTTTAAAAATAATCTTAGAAACAAACGGCAGTGCTAGTGCAGAGCACATTCCTTAATCACAATAATAACAATGCTTGTTAGTAATGTTAGTAAAAAAAAATGCGCCACAGTGTTGTTGCTTGTATCACTTGTTCCATTCCTTGAGGAACCTTGGAATACGACGTTCTGAGGAGTCTACGATTTAAGAAGGCGGTGGGCAGTAAAAGTTACCATTTTTGTTATATGGACATCATGGATTTAATTAGTGCTGAGCACGCATCAAAAAATAGACATGCGTACTACCACCTAACCACCTCCCTTTAAAGCTTCCGTTAACATTATAATGGTTGCAATGCGTGTAACACTCACTAATCAACTTTAATCTGACATAATGTAACTTCTAGTATAGTGTAGCAGTAATACACTGTGAGAGAAAGTCTAAAAGCAATGAGAGTTTTTTTAAGATTACTGATTACTAGAAGTTGTCCTCTGTACATGATTTTTAAATTATGTGAATTATATAGCGATTGTTTTAGCGTGGAGTAATGCAGCGAGAGTAATAGTGATTATTTTCACCTTAGTATAAATTGTAATTTTTTTTTCATGCGACGGCAATTTCAATGAGGTGAAAGGTATAGTGAATCCGAGAGAAACAAAAATAGTCACTTTTTCATTCGCAAAAATACCTAGAGTGTGATGCGATATTATATGATACGAACGACGGTGTGTAAAGGGGATGCGATTTTCCGTTCTTAAATTGTTCTTAATTTTTTTATATTGTTGCTTTCTCGAAATAAAAAAAACAGTTTGTTTCTGTATTGATGCTGAAGGAGACCAATTTGACTCTGGGTCTGGTTTAGCTGTGATGATGACAGTTTGACCTCCATATGGCATGGCAAGTTTATACATTCTGCTTGTAAAATGTGTAACGTGTGTAGAATGCGAGGTCATTTCCATAAATATCGAATAGATTTCTCATTGTATCATGTAGAATATAGGTATGCTCGTTTCACTGGGTTTCATTTTTGGAGAAACCTATGATTATTTTTCGGAAGCCCAACTTTTCCTTAGCGAAAATGCGCTTCCAGCATCTCGATAAAGAGTTTGTTCATGGTTACCTTCCCGTCTCGTCTTACATTTAGCCAATACCTCTTCATGGCAATGTCTGCTTGCCTGAGACTGGGCAGACAGAGCAACAGTGAGTTCATGTGAGCTGCTCCATTATTAGGTCTGTGAAAAATAACAAAAAAAGATGTTCATATGTATTTCATAGGCAATACGCTGCGTAAGTAAAAGGGTTTAATTATTTATTTAAGGTTCAAATAATACCTAAGAACTGAGATGCAATCCGACAAAGAGGTCATGATACTATCTCGGAGTTTCTTGACCGATTGGTAATCTTCAATTCTGGTGTCAGCATTCACAAGTACTAAAGCTTTGAGAAGGCAGTATTCTTCCTTGAGGATTCCAGTTCGATCCAACCTCTCCACAACTTGCATGCACTGTCGAGTAGATACATTTTAAAAGTATTAGATTAGAACGGGCACTGTGGGTGGCACTGGAGTTCTTTACAGAAACGCTTTTCATTCAATAATACATACCGGCTGATACAACTCATATGCTCCACAATCCCTAGCCTGCTTTTCGTCCAGGCTAAAATCGGATGCAAAAACAAGTCTCCCTGACATATTCACCGATCTATAGGCCAATGTCAAGGTTAGCACTTCCGCCCACGTGGCTTGCAATATCCTCATCTGGTCATTGAGTGTCAACTCAGTGAAACCTGGACCGACAAATTTATATATTATAGTTCTTTCACTTTCTTTTAGACCCTCAAAGAAACTCGTCGCTTGTCATTATCAATTTTAGTGACAGACATACCAGGTACTTGTTTCGCCCAACTTATAGTTGTTACGATTTCCCTGTCATAAAGATCGCTGAGAACGCTTAAAATACGGAACTCTTGTGTAGATAGTAATGGGTCTGTTGGAAGTACCGCATTTGGAATTTCCGGCTCGCATGCTTTCAAAGCTGCCAAAATCTTTATATCTGCGCATTGTTTGACAACAAACAAAATTGTTAGAGTACCTCGTGTACATATACATCTGTATGTGACTTGTTTTATTTTAAGAATTTTACCCTCAAGTGTAGGCTTCTTAGGAAGAACAGTTTGAACTGGGTACGGAACATCAGAGCAACGTCTGTACTTTTGACGTCCTCCACGCACCCTATCCAATCGCACTCCTTCTTTGAGCATCCCCATCCGAAGACACTTTTGAAACCGGCACGCTTGGCATGCTTTACGTCGCCGTTTATTGATTTCGCAATCGTTTGATGCTGGACATGTGTACTCAATATTACCTAAAGTTTTACCCAAAATGGAAGTAGCCACAATCAGTTCGATATAAGCGTTGTGCAGCATGTCCGTCAAAAGAAATAAACGAAAAACCTGAGTTTGCTTATCGTACCTTGAATGGTTCTCTTGAAGAATGCTTTACATGCTTCACAAGATGCGACTCCATAATGAAATCCAGAGGCAGTGTCGCCACACACGAGACAAAGGCGTTTAGGACCTTCTCCATCTTCTTTCCCCGTCTCCTGGAACATGCGGAACTGTTGATGAAAATCATGGAGATAGATATAAAGCGAAAAACGAAACACAACACAAAAGAAACAAAACCACATGCGTTTGCACAAATTTGGGGAAAGCATGCAATGCAGGCAGCATGAAAAGCCCGTAAAACTTGGCAACTACCTCTGTACGGCTTGAGAGATTGAGATCGCCATTTGACTGCGTAGTGGAAGAGCAAAAATGTCTGTCAGGAGAGTCTGGAGAAGATGACGAGTCGTACCCACTTTTCCTTCTTTGGTGATGCTGATGTGGAGGTGGTGGAGGGTGGTGAGAGCCTGGCGTAGTTGCCACGGGTGTGGTTGGCGTTGTTGGAACACCAGCAATTGATCCAGTGGCGGATGCATGACGATTTAAGTGATCTGCTATAGTTGTAGCAGTGCCTAGACCTGAAGCACTTCCGCCATCCATGGGAGAGGCAAAGCTACAGAGGAACTCAGTCTTGGGAGATGTTTGCGTGGTTGTTGCTGGAGGGGCAGCGTGAAATGTGACACTGCCTCCTTCCGTTGTGTAATCCATGTGAGCCTATAAAAATAATAACAAAAAAAGTAAGTTTGAAGCTTCTTACGCCAATCCCGGTTCGAATTACTGGGAAAAATCCTTACATCTGCATGAATTGGCGTGGTAGTAGTTGACGACATGGTTGGTGACATGGCAGGCGATGAAAATGCTCGGTCCCCTGGGGACGTTGGTGGAGAAAATGGACTCCCCAGGTCCTCCTTTTTAATCACTGGGGACAAGGGCAACATTTGTCTGGCGGAATCATCCGAGGCTGCCATTAGAACCTAAGCAAAATGAAAATACATTAGCCATTTATGAATTCGTTATACTCTCTGACAGACAGCTAACAGCAAAAGGTACTTTCGTTCATGCAAAATTTGAGAAATTTCCATTCCATCACGTATCCGTCTCATGGACGGCGGTGTTTATTTACAATTCACCAGTCAGTTAGCTAGCTATACCACCTCATATGGTTTTAGTATGCCGGCAGTGTGCAATAACGAATACATGTTTCAACATTTCCAGATTATCATTTTGATTCCTTCTCGTTGGTGTGCAAATTTATTCCTTCATTTTTGAATTTTCACACTTGAAACTGACTTTCGTGTTGAGTGCAAGCGAATCATGACAGCATACATATTTTGCAAGTTTTAGCGAAATACACTAACCTTGAACCTGCTATGAATCAGCAGAGAGGCGACATGCCTGAACTCGTGTAAAAGTGTTAAAGCACCTAAAAAGTCTTTTGTGATAATATATGTTCGCCTTTCACGATACTACTATCACACTAAAATTTGTACATAAAATTAAAGTTTAACGTATGTACACGAACGAAACAGAAAATGCGCAAACACAATTCATTCGTAATTGTGAAATGACAGGTTTTTATGCCAAAATTTGGCAGCAAAATGCCTATTAAAGTTGTCTGACTAAGCTGGTAATTAACGGGGTACTCTGTAATTGTACTTTGTAATTAGCGATTCGACATTATTTTTAAGAATTCGCCAAACACGAGTACCACTCACCATGTAGTTTTTTTTGCATGCATAAAATGTCTATTAAAGTTGTCTGACTAAGCTGGTAATTAACGGGGTACTCTGTAATTGTACTTTGTAATTAGCGATTCGACATTATTTTTAAGAATTCGCCAAACACGAGTACCACCACCATGTAGTTTTTTTTTGCATGCACCATGGTTGACTCTTGGTTGAGTGAAATCATTCAATTTACATTTTGCAACGTTACAGGGCAAGTCAGAGCATGAGCATGTACGTTTTCTACAATACTATACACACACGCCCACACACATCCACTTATTCCACTTCCATCCATCTGTTTAGCATTACCCGTTCGCTTTCCTAACGTTTAGAATGTAGATACGTTTCATATGTGCTAGAGATAAGAGCTATGACTAGCGAAAGCGCTCGTTTGCAGATTTGCAAATGCGAGTAAGAGTCGAAATTTTGCATTGCAAGCCGGCGTTCTCTCTCTCTCACTCCTTTTGCGATTGAAAAGGTTTTTGCCTATAGATCCAAATGTGGTACGGGAATGAAAGAGGAGTGAAAATTGGGAATAAAAGGAACAACGAACACACATCTGCGATTTTTTTCTGCAAAAATGGATGCGTGTAGAAGAGTGTGGTGTAAATAATGCAACAAAGGTTCTCTCCGAATCCCAACTTCATAATATGCTGCACATTCCCTCAAAGCTCAATGTTTTTTCCTCTTCGTTTCATGGTCAACCCGAGAAAGTTAAGTCGGATGGATTCGGATGGATGCTTTTTTTCTCTTTCTTTGATACCATCAAAATCTAATCGTTTGTATTCATGCATTTTGTATGTATGTTGCATGTTGTGTATATACGTACGAAACTTGCAGATATACGTTTGACGTAAATCTTTGATGAGCAAATCTACCGTAACAGTAGTACTCCACGTTGTGTACTCATACATAGTATACACAATTCAGTGAGGAAATGTAATAACAAAAGTTATTTTCAAACTTCATCGGGAATTTCTATCCAAACATGAAAATTTTCCCGCAGCTTAATTCGATTCTCGTTATCATTCATGATGCTGCCAGTTTGGGGCTTAAATTTCGCAAATACTAAATATATTAAAATCCGGTATGAAATTACACAATAATTTCTCAAACAATAACATGACTGTTCCCCATCAAAGAAACTGTAATGCTACCCGTTGCAAAGTTCATACACACATTGTCCTTAAATGTTACCCATTCCAGTCCCAATTCATGTTTTTTAGATTAACTTTCACAAAACATGACCATACCATACATAATGGGACTTTTGTAGCTTGAGCAAAGCCATTCTCTGAGACAATCAAAAAACTTCTTTTTTTTATCCTTACTCCATGCTACTACAATTGACATTCCATTATTTTCCCTTTCACAACAGTGTACCACCCAGATTTTATCTCGTTGAAAGGTACGTGTGCATTGTGTGAATAATTTTAAGAATTTTGGCAACTTTCCCTATATCAATAATGCCGGTGTCTTCGTCCAGTAAGCACGGTGCAAGGCATAGAGTAACGGCCTGTTTGTGTGTGCGAAAAAACACCGTTTACACCATTAAACCTAGGTATACATATTAGTTGTAAGTGTACTATATAGGTAAGCTAACGATCATGTTACTGATGTTACGAATTCGCTCCACATTTTCTCTGTATCTCTGTAGGGACTACGCTGGCTATAAACACGGGTTCGCTGTGAGTATCGCAACGTATCCATTTCATTTTCAAGTAGCTCTTGCCTGCTTCTACTCCCCCCAACGCAACGGTTCGGGATATGGAGGGTCGTCGTGTGGTAGGAAAATCGATACTCGTAGATTCTGGCCTTGACTCTGGAAATACTAAGCTTTCTCCCTAGCACTGCACTTCAGCACTTTACCACGACCATGGTTTATGCTTGGTTGCCTCTCACCCTCGCCTCGCTTCCTATTTTCTTTCTAGGTGTATGAGTCTCTTATGAACTTTGTCCAAACTGCTGGAATCATTGTAAAAATCCATTTTATATTCGTTTCTACTTTCTAGTAGCTTTGACCAAAAACACAATTTCACAATTATTATTTTGCCTCATTCATGACAATTTTCTTTTTTGCGAAACATTGGATATTTAATGTGCCATATACCATGGGTTAATACGATCTATGTTGTCCAACATCATGTTTGGTTATAATTAAATGGAACAAGGTTGTTCATGCAACAAATGACAACACCAAAACGACTGACATTTTGTTAAACTGCATAATGTTATGATGAGTTGAGTAAACACTGAGGGTGTACCGTGCTAACGAAAAACGAAATGGGGAACAAAACAAAAATATGATCATGGACACTCAACCAGCTTTCCAAGTTGCAAACATTACACAGCTCCAAACATAAACACATGCATTAGCTACCTACTTTATATGTGCTTTAATTACGTTGTATGCACGCATAAAATAGCTATATCATGTGAGATACGTGTGTTTTTCCTTAGTACATGTATCATTTGGAACCAAACCTTGCTAGTTTTTTTTTAGTTGAAACCTTCACACGCATTCTTTCTGTGACGAGGCATGATATTATGTCGGGTCGGATAATACGCGGAATGCAAAGTGTGCAGTATACCAATAATACCAACACCATAAATGCACTCTCGTGAGTGGAGAAAAAAATACAGAGTTCCAAAATGCGACATCCTTCCCCCTTCTCAAACTTAGTTTAAAATGAGAATTGTTACAAAATTGACTGTGCACACATACACTTCATTTCAATACGTACGACAAGTGTGTACCTACACACGGCACATGCACACAACACACACACACTCACACACACGCTTACATAATAGCGCAGCGTATCATCTGAGCAACATCACTGCATAATAACATTTTTCTCATGAAAATCCTGTTCCGTGCATAAGCGACCGAGAGAACTACACAGGCACATAATATATTATTATAGCACGCCAGCATGTATGCGCTACGGCAGGAGGTAATAGTGGAACAAACGTGGAAGGGAATCGCGAGATCGCGATATATCTGCTGAGCAGAATGGTGCCAATGCCAAGGGCAGTAGTACTAACCCTGCATAACACACATTTTGAACGGCGATGTTTATAGCGAAAAACAGCGATGTTTCCCAAGAAAGAAAAGGGTGAGCGCATATGGGCATACATCACTTTAAATCTTGCTAATAATACCCTTATGAAATATCCCTTATCAGAAACCCTCCTCTAACAAACTTCCACGAAGAAAAAATCGCAAGTGCTAGTGCACACATTTCATGCTTGTTTCCAAAAGGCTCTCTGCTCGACGACAATCGTCAATTCTCGGCTTCTCTAGCATTGTTTCATTTCCAACTACTACAATACGAAGAACCGGATACAAATGGTTGTAAAAATGATCTGAAAAAATCTATAAAATTCCTGTGTTTGCATTTTGATATATAAAACATCTCTTATCACATCTTGCCTACGTAATCTACTGTGTATAGTGAGAATGTGTGTTTGTACAAACACATAATATTTCTTTCGTAATAACACAATGTCAACATTTTCCATTTATGTCCATCCATATACAAACCACGAACATGAGCAAAAAATAATCATTTTACCCAGCGAGTCATCGTCATCATCTTGACTTTGAAAGCATCTCACAAAAACTACCTTGCTCCTTTTCAAAGAAATGAAACAGTATGAGAAATATAAGAACAATGCATGTCCGATTGGAAACTTGGAACCACACTGGAGAAAAGAGGCATTTGCAAGGAGCCTGTACGCTTTAAATAATGGCAGACACAGTCCTGAATTTTGCAAAGTGCTTCCAACTTCACGCTAGTGCGACAATATATAATGCTAAGTATGATAAAACGGCGAGATACACGTCTGAGATTTTTCGGAAATTTTGGGTCCTCTCGCGTAAATTTCAAGATGCACGCGTATGAGCATAAATAAATGCATATGCACTTTATGGTGTGTAATCGGTAAATACGACAGACAAACCAAACGAATCATGATCACGAGGGAACCTGCAAACAGCATAATAATGTATTTAATTTTTGAAACAAAGAAATATGCATGAAAGCACACAACAAATCATTTTTTACGTTTGTAACCTGACGAGCGTATTGAAGTATATCGTCGTGATACAAAAAGGACACAAACAATGTACCCCGCAACCGCAACATCGTATAGTTTGAATAGAGGCTAGTAATGATAATAACAATGATAACGATATGGAAAATATAAAGTTATGCACCCGAAAAGGATTTGAGATTACTGGAGAAATCATGTGGAACATTGTAAATCAGATAAGAGTCCATTAAATTATCAGTGAAGGTGTGTGACGAATGAAAAATGGTTGTCAAGTTTTGTTTTCGTATTTGACAGTTCACCTGGAATATTCAGATGAATATGATGAATATTTGTTAAAAAATGAAGCAGCGGGAAACCACACGCACGGACTGATATGACATGTCAAACTTTCCAGTTAGTGCATACATACACACAATACACACATTCTAGAAAGTTGGCAAAAAAAGACAGGATTTAGTTGAGGAAAAGTTTGCTGACATTTGTCCCTATCCCTTTATATTAGAAAACACTATTACTGACTACTGTCTTCCAGATCACTTTTTCCAGCCCACTGGAAAAAAGATCCAGTCGGATACAACCTTCGGTTTACGCTCCTTCCGTAATCAATCATAGAAACTTGTCTCGTCAAGCAAAAAATCGCATTTTGCAAGGGTATACATATGTATTACCATTAGTATTAGTAGTATTTCATTTTTTGAATCTCACTCGTCTAATCGCCTGAAGTGATATAGTACATACAAGACCGATTTGCATAATGTTCCCATCTTTTTTTCTGGAGACTCTGTTGGAGAGATGTCCTCTTTATCTTTCAATCGATCATATCATAATAAAAGCACTTCTCACAAAACCGTACGTACATCAAACATGCCAGCGTCATTATAGGAGCAGTAGCTCAAAAATACACATAATCTTCCATCAGTTTTATCTCTCCTGCACTTGACTAATGATATTGGCTGCTTACTATGTACCTCAACTTCTCTTCTGATGCTCCTCACTTTTAAACTCATAATATTCAGTGGACCACCGTCATCCATGTAGTAAGACTTTGGATGAAGACGGTCGCGAAAATGTTTGTACTTAAATATATTCATGCTACCACAGCAAAACTTTTCCTCCCATGCAATGTGTAAATTAATTTGGAGCACCTTCTAATTTATTAGAGCTATATACGTTGCTCAGTCCTATTTAACAGAGAGAAACTTTTCCCAACATTTCCATTTTTCCATTAAAGCTCGCAGTTTCCCTCATATTTATTATTTTCCTTGAGCTTAATTATTATCGCGAGGAAGCATGCCTTCTTGAAGAAGGACAGAATGTTATGCATCATTCCGTGGCATGAAACTTTTTTGTCAAGTAGTTTTTCCACTTGCTTGTCCAGCCAGCAGTGTAGCTTTCTTCATTGTTGCACAATGCACAGCATACGTATACCTATTTCCCTGTGCATTGTATGACTCAACCAGGTTTGTACTGCTCGATGCTCAACTCGTGAAAATCCCACGTAGACGGAGATGTATCATCTCCGTCCGAATCTCTTTGTGATCATTAAACCTTACAATTGGTTTAAAACTCTTGGTGGAAATGAACAAGCAAAAAAATAAATCATTCATCATCATATATAATTTTTCTTATCATAATTGCAATTATTACCCCTCTTATAACTATCACTGTGTTCCACACTAAAGATCCCCCTACAAAATCTCTGGCCATCATTGTATGAAAACACTGTATAGGTATTTTTGTGTATCCCCGACATCCCAACCCAACCAACCAACCAACTACAATGAAACGGATCGAGGGAAGTAAACCTTTTCCGAGAAGAATCCTTATGGATGCCATATTCCATTTAAGCAGAAGTTAAGTAAAGGTATTATCATTATTGAATTTTCCTAACATCATCATCATCAGCTTAAAAGCTGTGTTGAATATTTTTCATAAACGCTCGCCTTAGCATTTATGCATGTACGAACGATGACACTATAGGCGCAAGTACACGGGATGTATGGACATGGATGGAAAAATGGAAATGGAAGCGTCCATTCTGTATTGCACAGGAGGAAAGGAAGGAACCGGTGCAGTGTGTATTTTGTTACCTACTGCCAAAGAGAGTGAGAGAGAGAGAGTCAAGTAAAGTAAAGTAAGTAAATAAGATTAAAGAGCTTTCGCAGTGTTATATACTTGACTGCGTGTACGTCTTCAATCTTCATAAAAACGTATAATAAAAAAACGTTATACATACTACACTGTTTAGCTAAATGTGTGTGCTACCTATACACACATTCCCATTTTAGGCTTATGTTGTAATACGTGCTATATACTTGTCTAATGCCTTTTTGATTTTTTATCTTTCATAAATAAAATAATGCACATCATCATCATCTCCTTTACAGTGTACATTCATGTGTGATTATTATGAGACTACAAAAAGTTTCTATATCTTTACGTAGTATTCTGATACAGAAAAAGTGCAGGCTGATTTATGTACGTTTACAGAGTTACGTACACAATGCATACTAGAGAAAAAATGATGATGTTACGTTGTCGTGTTGCTCACTCACGGTTCCATCAGGATGAAGCCAAGTGAAATATCCACAGGACCATGCAAACAGCATAGAAACAGCAGCGTTCATTGTAATGCCAGCGTTATATCCACATTTATTTCACAAACATGAGGTAATAACCAAGCTGGATATATGGATATAGATGGTCATAGCGTCGACACACCAGCGTTCCCATCTTTAGCCGGTGTGAAAAAACAATACATGGTTTTTATGCTGAAAGCAGCAACGCTTTAAAATCAAATTTCCTTTGCTACGCGTATCGCATCGCAGGTTTGTGGGGAGGGGAGGAGTGCAAAACTGCTTATTATAAAATACAGTGAGAACTCATTTAAACTAATTGTAAATAGAAGAGAATTGAAATGAGAGGAAGAAAGAAGAATATGGGAACCAACAGGAACTGCATGTATAGGATCCGGACGTTCATGTGGATTATAACTTTGGTTTAATTTAATTTGATATAAAAGAATTCCTAAATTCATATGGATATTATATTATACATTATATGTGGGATGGCTTATGTATGTACGCACGTAGCTTGGGGAAATTGGACATATGATGCCAACAACAATACGTGGAATAAAGTAAAATGGTGATGATGGTGAATACATATTATATTAACCAGTCTAAAAAATGCAGATCTTTCCATGAAGCTAAATCACCGTCCTCCCATAATGACAATTGAATAGTGTGCTAGCTTCTCGCTCCATACCTACAACTAAATCCAGAGGCCTATAGCCGTCGGCAAATTATATTCACGTTTTTTTGCATTACCACTGAACATGTATGCTGGGAGCAAGCGGCGACTCATCTTCAATCAACAGATCATCAGCAAAACTAGTCTATAGAGGCAAACCAGGCTTTCTGGAAACAAATGCTGAGTGTTCGAATAGGAATATCACGAAAGATCATGATAGCCGTCGTGTAGTCTGGTATATAATGACTTCTATATTATGGGTAGCTCAAATAAAGATACAGATGTACAGATGTACTTAATGACTGCATCTCTTAGCTGGCAAATGAGACGAGAGCACTTCAAATACAACAGTGCTGAACTAAAGAAAACAAAAAATTGGACATGGGTTTCGCAAAAATTGCATACCTAGACGAGAGATAAACAGATGTGCTGTGGAAACCTTTCGAATTGTGAGCATTTTCCTGACTATCATTCTGATACATCGGATCGGATCTTCTGCGATAGTTTATTACAAGGTAAGATTAGGTTGAGGTCCAAATTTCGTATATACTCTGCCACCACAAGAATTCAAATCGAAAAAGGTTAATTTAATTCTTTATACCAGAAGATTATAACCATCATGAATCATGACAATGGGAAAAGGTATATTACATACGGGCTTTGTACACGGGCAGGTGTATATTTTCTTGTGAAATGTTACAATGCCGAAGCCCAAAGCGATACACAAAAAGGCAATGCCTGAAAAATTTTTTTTATTGAATCAGCCATTGAATAGCTATGAAATAGAATGGGAACGTTAAGCAACAATGAGATATGGAACATTGTATGGTATCGCACACAAAAGAAAGACTATAAAAAATTAGCCAGCTTAAGAAGGACTTTTAAAACACGACCGTGATACAAAACTTTTACAATTCAGCAATCTGCAAGAACAAGTGCCAAAAGCGAAAATCCCACTTTCAGTTTCTACAAGACGGTATGAAGGGAAAGGCAGAGCAGAGGAATATGAACACGACGTGAGACAAGACATCAGTATAAACACAATGAATGATAATAATCTTTTTTTTCCTGCTGGAGGCGACCAGAATATGTAATCCATATGTAAAGGTAAAAACGTAATTTCACGTACAAGTTTGCTGTGGCAATGGCACCTCTGAAACCCCAGTAAGTGGAAGGAAGGTACAGAAAAGGTATGTAAAATCGAAAGTTTTTACTAGGAAAGTAATCCTCAACATGATCAGCATCTTTTCTTGTAATCATCATCACTACCTGAGCGGACCAGTGAAATGTATGAAATGGCTACGAGGTAGAGATTTCCTAATGTAATTTGTAATACTGACTTACTGTGTATGTAGGTAGATGTATCTGTAGACCATTATGGACCGTCTTCATTGTGATGCGAAAAATGTGAAATGAAAATGGTAGTGATGATAGCGATGACGATGATTCTTGATTTTGTGATGCAAATATGTGTATATACCTTTTACTTGACGAGTGTGTCTACCTGTTCGGATCTCACAGAGTTAGGAGTTGTGGTTGTGCAGTCTACCTGGCCAAAAGACCGACTTTAATACCTCCGCTTATTTCGTTTCACTGACTGACTTTACTGTTTACTACACACACGGCACGGTTGCCTTTCTGTATAGGATAGCATATAATATGCACAAAATGTAAAAGCGAAAACGGTTTGACGTGTGCTAATGAATTTTAGCTAGGACGTATATTCCATGTTACGTAAGTATGTATAGTATCGTGTACCACTACCACTACTACTACCCGTATCATGTGTATTTCTCGTTATGTATCATCTTGTATACCTAAGTGAAGTAAATGAGTTGGTTCTCTGTGGTTTTTGTTTTCCATGATGATTTTTGATACACCAACCTTGTTTCGAAGACGAGTCGTAAAATAAGAAAATTAAGTTTGCCAGCTGGTTTCCAGTTTTCTGGCTTTGCTCTTGACGTTTTTCTGATGTGGCATGTTATGGAGGAATATACAAAAATATAATAGGGCATATAAGTTTAAGTTGTTATATACTCTCAGACTATTACAATTTAAAACCGGCTTCAGCTCATTTTTTGATTGTTTTAAGCTATGACTTTATGATTACAAGGTAGTGGTATAGCAGTTAGGAAAGGAAAGGAAGATGGAAAAAGAAGGAGGAAGGTTTCCTACTTATTTCGCATGCCATGCCACTATCGCCAGTTTGGATTTTTTTTATTTCATTACTCTCTTAAGCCAAGTTTGCATGCATGTATTATGATGAGGATGCTCCTCTCTGGTTGGATTTGTTGTTGTTGCTAGCTGAAAATGCGGTCGAGCAAGTTAGTTAAGGAAGCTCAGGTTGTATCATATTACCTAATATGCAAATGTGTAAAAAAATGGTAAAACATTCCTATTTTGTCACAAGCTATATACCTACCCTACCTTCACATTTCCCGGTGTGTATAAAAGGATTCCTCCATACAACTTTTCCTTTCAAAAATATGGTATGGCAAACCTTGCAAAAGACAATTATCTTAAAGATAGTATGTCACATATAATGTGTAGATGCTATGGGTATTTACACTTTGACTTCTCATGATTTCCTTTTTGACTATACATTTTACGCTGCTCAGCATACTTTATATGACCGCCTTGAACTTGAACCTGAATGACGCCCATTGGCACGACAGTGAATGGCTAATGAATACAAAAGTGTTATGCAATATCATATCATACCTACACATGTACCGTATGGATGGATGGATGGGTGCAGCTCAGTTCGACAAGAGTGAATACTCGTCAGCATGCTGCCTTTACTGGGGAACACTTTCATTTTCAGTGACATGAATGACAATTGGCAGTGAGTGGTACCCTTGTGCGCCCCGTGCTCTACAGCTCTACATGCATTACTAGCATACTTAATGCCCAATATGCATCGTGGGACAACCTTGACCGTGACCTGGAATCCTGGAGCATAATAAGATTTTTGCACACATACGCTGACATTTATATGCATGTGAGCATTGCAATTTTAATATTTGAACTGCTTCTGTGTTGGGCATATATTGTTATTTGCTATTGTATTCATTATCTGCAGGGAATGGTGGTGGACGTGGAACTGACGGAGCCGATATGTCGCAAAGTAAATGTAGAAAGCGGATTAAAAGTATGTTTATGCAAATGTTTACTTTCTGTCAAACTTACCATAGGATCCGCGTTCCAACTATCCATTTTGCCGATTGGTGTGTGGTACACGGTATCTACATGGAGTATAGTTAAACACGTCCAGTTAGTTGTGCAGAGTTTTTTACGTTGGAAAACTGTGCCGTATGAATATCCTCATCAAAAGAATTGGTAGCGTTCAGATTTCAGCTTAAAAATAATTATTATATCCTCCAAGGACAAAATCGACGGGTTTTTCTTTCAGTAATAAATATCTTCGACGAGTGGCGACGACAGCTTAATTATTGATTATCGTTTATGATAAATAGGTTGTTGCGGTATTTAAAAAGAACTGCGATTATCGAACTATCCCATCAAGGATCTTCAATGTGAGTTTCTGGAGTATGCGTTGATAAACGTTATTGTATTGTATCTCACAATCTCGAAATGTGACGGTGATGGCAAAAATGAGATTTTGGATCTTTGGGAATTTCAGCTTCTTTGGTCGATGGCTTGAGATAGTTATATAGGGATTTGCTTTCATGAACCCATTTTGAAGGGAATGGATGAGGCGGTATAGTTGCCACTTTTCCTTCCTAATACCACATACTTTGAGTTTTTCGCTAATCAACTTCAAGTTTCCATTAACATGTCAAAAGTGATGCGACAAAGTTTCTGGAAAATATCAATACGCTGCGCTTGGATAACCTCAGAACTTCATTGGAATTTCTTAAATGGAGAAAGTGTTTCCGTCTACTTGGGTAAAACTTTCACCGGAAGCACGTCAAGTGGGTTCAGCAAATCTTGTTGTCCATTTTTGCCCCACTGAAACATACAAGCAAGAAAAGAACTAACTCGATGTTGGTGTGTTTCCTTCCGACTTGTATTTTTCCAGCTCGACTTGCATAACAGGGGTAATGTAATAACAACACGCCAGTCACACCGGGTCTTATTTTTGCAAAGTTGTTAACAAATTTCCAGAAAAGTTCAATAATTGTCTTCCAAGAAGCAATAAGTTTGTGTTCCAAGCGAAATAATAGCACCAAATAAAGTTGTACACAGTGACAGCATTTTTTGTTTGCCAGACAAACGAATATCTCTCCGCTAAGCCAGAAGACACTAATTTACAGTAAAACTTTAAAATTTGAACATAATCTCAGTATCTGTATGGTAATGAATGGTACAGTTTATTTTGCAAATTGACGATGAATCTTATCTCCTATATGTTTAAAATAGACTATATATGTGCATTTGTTATTGATCAACGCGAGTCAACTTTTTTTATTTTCCTATGTTCAGTATAATATATTATCTGTATGGGCTTATGTGTGTATGGTGTGTTTCTATCTCTCCAATACGTACATGTAATTTATGTGTGTCTATATAGATTTGTTTAATATTTTTCTCTATTTTCTCGTCTTGTCAATCCAGTAGCTACTGACTGACTGACTAACATAAGGAAACTAGATCTGTGAGTTGATGATGGGGATGTAAAGGGTATGAAGGTGAATGCAAAAAAGTGAATCTTCTTTTTCTCTCAGCAGAAAATCCTCCACTTACGTCCACATACACATAAAATAAGTACACAGCCACGTTCAACTAGGCTTCTTTCCTTTATTCCAGATCGGCAATATAGCAAGAGCACGACTCGCGTAAATAAGTGTGCAGCAAAGAGATGAGAAAAGATTTAATGCTGTACATTTTACATCTGCCTTTTTTATCTGTGAGCAGTGGTAGCACTGGCAGTGTGACGGAGCGGAGCACTCTGGTAACTAACCAAGTGAGAGCTCTACACAGAAAAAAAAGATAGCGATGAGAGAGAGGAGCCACACACTCATAAAGAGAACGCAGCGGAGGAGCCTACTTATTGCTTTTCAGTCATTGGAACACCGTAGAGTATTAAGGATAAGGAATCCGGCTTCAGGATATATACACATGTGGGATGACATGAAAATGGGAAATTATAGTGCATCTAGCAAAAAAAACTGCTGGTGGTAGTGCTAGAACTAGCATATTGGCATGCTAGCTGAAAACCTCTCCACCAACTTCTGCATTCAAGTTCAGGGGAAAGAAGACGCACACCATGTGTGAATATGGGAGTGTAGAATGCATGTTTGAATGCCTATGCCTATACGAGCTACAAAGCGAAGTTCTGCATGTGCGATGCGATGCGATGGTGAGTAGCTGGCAAGTTTTTCTCTGTAGATTTTGCTACAAAATCTAAATGTTTTTGCTGAAAATCTAAAATGCTTAAATGAGAAATATATAGAGTTAGACTTACACTATATAGTATTATCCTCCGGCCGGAGTGACACTAGCATTATTTAAAGTTTAGTAATGTCAATGGTGTTACATACTGTGGAACAACGTTGATATAAAAGACCATATAATATTTGGTATAATCTGATATTTAAAGTTAATTGGAAAAAACATAACCAAGAAGGGTATGGTATTACTTTGGTTGGTGGTGATAAAACCAGCCTTTTCATTTCATAATAGCATAGAAAGTGGATAGGTAGATAGATACGTATATTATGTGTGCGATCCATAACGAAAATGTTTTAAACTCAAAACCCAAACTCCCCTTATGAAATGAGTGTAGAAGAGGCATGTAATGTGCACACAGAAAACTATAAATCATAATGACAATAATAATAACAAGAAGACGGACGGGAGCATGTACAAGTATTAACTATTAGCAAAAAATTCAAGCACTGGATTATATTGGCATGAGAGTAAATACACAAGATACCTCACATCAGTCAGACTCGGTATTAGGTATAGCCATCGGGATGATGATGATGTGAGTAAATATGCGAGCTAAAAGAATCACCACTAACGAAAGTGTATGCGACGAAGCGGAGTTTGTTTCCAGCGGAGGAGAAGTAGTAGAGTTCCCATTCTATTGCATTTTTGTTTGGTCTTGGCTTTGACTTTGACATTGACTGACTTACCCAACTACACCGAGTCGCGTTCTCTTCTGCAGAACGCTGAAGAACATGGCCATGGTCACACACATACACAATTGAAACATGATGTGCAGCGTGTATCTGGGTTACAAGAGGCAACGTAAAAACTGGTTAGGGTTTTACTTTAGGCTAGAGCAGGCAAGCAGGAGGGTCTTCGCGGAGGAAAAACTGTTTCACTTACGTTTTACGTATGTGTATGTGTGCTGGTTTTGGTTTGCCATTTGCCATCGTAGAGAGAAACACAGAATAAGCTTATACTCATATCTGTGGGTATAGTTGTAGTGGGGACGGGAACACGCTTGCCAT
>JAANSN010001112.1:0-38490 GCA_036850665.1 Dicranocentrus wangi | reverse complement strand
TTGAACGACAAATATAGTTGCAAAAATGCAATGTTTTATATTATAGGTGAGCAATAGCCAAGTTATGGAAATAAAGACCTTGTGCTTGCCATTTCCCACCCCCAATCACACGTGTAGGTAGACTATCAAATACACAATAAATATTATATTATATTACTATGCTTGGTTTGCTTGGAATAATAATATCCTGTGCATGGCGAAGCATAAGTTTTAATTGGAATCCCAATGTGACGGACAGAATTTCCGAAGCTCCTCTCCAGCATAAGGTTCCGAGAAATTGAAGGACTTCCCTATCTATCGTCTATATAGTTCTCTCACATTGTTCACACCTGTAGCCTGTAAAACTCTATCTCCTGTTTTGTTTCAAATAGGTATGTAATCATTCTAGTTTCTATGGAAATTTCTCCGCTCCAATTATAACGCTATGCTTTATATTGAGTAGTAATTGCCCTGACACGACACCGCTATCAGGTTTTTCTATAATTTTACAGCAAAAATACTTTGTAAGAGCAACGATGGTTATATCAAGACACAAGATGCATTTCATACAACATCAGAACATCACTACTTATCATTTACATGTATTATCAAGGGACGTTTTAAAACCTGCACCAATATGAATCATAATATAATGAATAATAAATAATGAAGTCCAACATTTCAAGAAGAGTCGTCTTGTCGTTGTGGAACAAAGTCTCTTTTATTTTGGTTTGCTGCAGGGAGCACGCAGTTTGGGCTAGGGGATTTCGTCGTCAATCGAGGTTTGGTTAGGTTGGAGAGTTGGACATTGGATCTGCTCTGCTGTGTGGGTACATAGATTATTTGGTGAGCTGGTGCGTGAGTCCCGTGTGATCTTACAATTAGGTTGCTGTATTGTCTCTCGTATCGTATAATACTCGTCGTATTCGTATCGTAGCAGCAGGAGCAGGAGCAGGAGCGTAGTAGTAGTAAAGAGCAGAGAATCGACTCAGGCAGGTCTCTATAGCGATTAAATTGCTATACCCTAAAATATGTGAGTGAGTGAGGTCGGTCGGTAGTATGGTATTATGCATAATATGGGAGTAAGAAGTAAAGTAGGAGGAAGGAGTACGGAATACGGAATAGTGGAAACACAGAACCTTTTTTTTATAACCACATAATCAAACAGATGATGAAATGATGATACATAGCTCATACATGACATATTATAAAGTGCTGCTAGTCCTGCTGCCTGCTGCTGCTTAGCTTACGAGTGCTCCAAGAAGAATGGCCATGAATGCAGTAGTAGTGTTTGGTAATCGTATTGTGACGACGACGACCAAGACCACGGCGATAAAGACATGACGATGATGATGATGATTCACAATTTTTTGGTGAACAAGTAGTCAAGTCAGTCTCTCCTCCGTTGTACATATTAGTTGTTCCACCATCATCATCACCAACATTAGCATTATATTTGTAATAAAAAGTTATATTAATATTACAGCCCTTCTTCTTCTTCTTCTTCTGCTACTGCTACTAAAAAAAGAAGAAAAAACCACTTGATCACTTCTGCCACATCAGATCAGTACTACACTCGTCGTAATCTTAAACAGTTTGTTCCTCTTCTGAGATAATGATATCCATATTATTCGTCATCAGCTCGTGAGCAAGTCAAAGTCTTCTTCGGCTAGTCCTTCTTACACCCTATTTCTTTTTGGAGGACTACTCCATGACGGAGTCGTACTACTGAGGTCGTCACACAGGTGTGTACAACAATTCATTGCTGATAATACCACATACATAACCACCAAGTTCCAACAGTTGGAATATATAGATCCGTAATCAAAGGATGAAAGATAACTCGTGGTGATTACTATACCACCTAACACCTAAACTCCATCATCATTTCCTCCACTACAAAACCTAAAGGGAAACAACCCTGTCCTTTAAGTTGACAGAGGGTCATCATGAGAAGTTGATAAGTAGTTGGCAGATAACACAAAAACAAAAACTGATGAGTCAAATGTGAAATGGACAATTCCTTTGTTCATAATAATAGTTGTATGTAACGGCAAACAAGAGAGTTTACACGTTTCTTTTCTTTTTACGTTGAAAACCCGCTAGTGCTGGAAAACTCAATTGAATTTAATATCTTACATAATTCATCTTTGTTCCAAGACTGTGATTTTGTGACTAGGTGTTTTATCATCTTAACATTTAAACTTGAACGAAGAAGATCCATGCTGGATGGAAGCAGAAGCGGCGGATAGCTATTTCCCATCAAATCGAACAAAAGCAAACTTGAAAATAGCTTTTCATAAACTTTCTTGTGATTAGCAGCAGCTATGTAATTCCACACAGTGAAGTTCTACGTGTAATATTATTAATCATCTAGATCCAGTTTAATCAATAAATCGTAAGTGATACGTCAATCAATACCGTCTTTATTCCTATGCTATAAGATGGGCAAAATAAGTACAAATGGTCTGCTGTTCTTTAATTTTTGTGGGGTAGAAAAAATGCTTCAACATTTATAAAGAGTATATGTACAAGTGTAGTGTATTATATTATATTACATATGGAATGGAAAGATGGAAAGGACATTTCCGTGGATGGAATTGTGTTTTGTGCTTTTTTTTGTACATTGTTTCAATTTCAATATCAAAAAGTGTCACTCTGTCACTTTATGCATCCTACAAAAACAAAATTAATATATTGTTTTGTCATTTGTTAGATAGAACTCATTGAATTTTCCAAAACTTTCCAATTTTTTTTTAACAAATCATGCATGCTCAGCGTAAACCGACGTGGAGGCTAGATTTCTGTCTACTTTCACCTACATGTTGTATGTTGTAACTTACAAAATTAGTTCATATCAGCTAATCATGTTTTGTCTGTAATAGAAAATTGAGGTGGACAATTTCAGAATCTGCTGATAACGACAGGATTAGTATTATGAAACGACTATAAGGAAAAAGAAATGGGCAATAAATCTACTGGTATATGTATAATGGAGTAGTTTTAAAGTTTCTTTAAATAACTGCTTGGTTTAAAAATTGGTACAATAAATTCCCGTCTGGATTGAAAACCTATGCCAGCATGCTAAAACAAAAAATACCTTATCGTAATTGTTAATCGGGAAAAGTTTGTATATTATGAAACTGTGTAATTTGGTGGATGAAATGATGACGATGCGGAAAGACATGCAGCACGAAAGCCGATGAACTTTGTCAAAACTATTGCATGACAATTCTTAGAAAGAGTCTGTAAAACATTATGCTTTATCCTAATAAGCGAGCCGCAGCCTGGCCTTTCTTTTATTCTTGAGAATTTAACATGAAAACGCCACTAACAATCTTTACTTATTACTTTGTTGCTGCTACCTTCTTAAACCAGCTACTTAGCATTTTCTAACCAGACTAGTCTACACATCTCTACATTACAAAAAAAACTTTGTAATAATAATTACTTAATCACAACGTATTCTTTTTTTCTGATCTGACTGATTTTATTATCTTTAACTTGCCATTACCACACACTCACTATTTACTTCATTCCTTATATTATAGAACTCACCTTGAGACACTACTACTTCTTCTCTACTGCTGGGTGGTCGTGGTCCACGAACGAACTGACTGAGCTGCAACTATACAGACTTCTTGTCCCTTCTTGTATTATTCTTCTTGTAATCAGATCTTCTTCAAGTGACATGGTGGTCAGACTGAACTGAATATACCCTTTAAATGTTCTGTCTGCCTCTCGTGCTTTGAAAAAAATCTTTAATTTCGTGATTTCGTGGAACCCATGACTAGGACGCATACAATTATACTGCTATGGAACAGGGTGATTTAGTAGCATCAACAATATCGGGAGCTACTGGAAGACCGAATTTAATTCACAGTGACAGTTGTCCGTGCCAAATCATTCATTTCTCTCATTTTCATATATAATTATAATTAAATTAATAATAATACTGCAATCCTAATAATTAATTATTATTTCATTTAAGTTTTTTTAAAAAAAAAACAAGAGCTGCACAGCCTTACAAAGCTTAAAACACCTTAAAACTTTTAAATAAACATAGCATATTTTATTTTACTTAAGTAATTATATACACTTATAAGCAAGGGGTCTGCTATTCCGTTCCGATGTGTATCCCCTCCAACCCTCCATCACCCTCCAAGCTATTTTAATTACTTCTCATATAGCAGCTCAAACCCATGTCATAGATTTCGAAATGGGGTGGTTAAACCAGACGTTGAAATTGCATGCGTGCGTATAGGATAGGCACACCGTGCAGAGCCACCCCACCTGATTGTTTATTATTGGCATGTCACATTTGCCCCTTTTTGGTTTCAATCTGGTTTTCAATCATTGATGTTCCAATAATTGTTTCCAATAAGAGTTTCCAGAGGATTATTAAAATTAATTTGATTAGCCGGTGACATGTTTCCTTCTTCCAATTTAATATAATTTTTCAAATATTAATTAGACCTCTACCTTCAACCCTAACCTTGCTTATAAGTCGTTTTTCCACTTCCTGTAAGTAAATTATAAATTCCTGTAAGTGTTCATGTTCTAATAATATTGTCGTTTGATTGGGATAAATGGGATAATTGGGACGATTCAGGTACGTCCGATGATCCAACCATGGCCCCAACTAGTCGAATCTTGTCATCCAGTAATGTCCGGGAAAACCAGCCCCTACTCAGAGTAGACGATGATCGTAACCCTTCGTACCGGAACGTGTTTCCAGGTTGGTAGTTTAATAATTTCCAGTAACAATATTAAAATGTATCCCTCCCTCTCCTCACCTGTCTGCACTATTTATTATGTAGCTCTGATCTGTTGTATATCCTACCCTGCTCACCGAAGCTTTAAATCGCTAATTAAATAAACTCCGGTGTGTTTTAATCTGTGATTTTTAGCCTATTTTTTGACTAATAATAATCAGCTATGCTTGTAATTTGTTTCCAGATGACCCATTCTTTGATGACTTGGTTCGACAGGCTGAAGCTGCGATCGACTGTGGAATACTCCCTGAAAGAATATACCAAGGATCATCAGGCTCTTACTTTGTTAAAAGTGTTATTAATGTAATAATAAGATTAGTTTTTATTTTTTAGTCACTCAAAGATTTGATGATGTTTGGAGATGTTCCAGCCAGATTGTTATGTTAACGGTACTCTTCAAAAATGTTTTTAGCGAACTATTGGAGTTTTTAAACCGAAGGATGAGGAACCCTATGGAAGACTTAATCCCAAGTGGATCAAATGGCTACACAAAGTATGTTGTCCGTGTTGCTTTGGAAGGTCATGTTTGGTGCCAAACCAAGGTTACCTGTCGGAGGCTGGAGCCTCGATCGTGGACCAGAAACTCGGATTGAATATTGTTCCTAAAACAAAGGTAATCAACGAAAGTTTTCCCGAGTGACATTCATGTCAAACAAAGTAAAATAATATTTGTGTACATGAGAGTAATCAAACTAATTGTAAGTTAAACCCCATTTTATATTTACTGTTTTAATCACAATGTCTAGGTTGTCCGGTTAGTGAGTGAAACTTTTAATTATATGAGAATTGACCGTGAAAAGGCGCGTGCGAAAAGAGCGGTGTTCGAACGGTTTCCTGCTTTGGGACGTCGGTTTCACCGACTCGGATTACCTCCAAAAGTACGGTTTTTAAATATTACCTTTAGTGACTCGTTATTATGAGCACAGAGGACGAACAATGAAACAACGCCATATTTTTTATCTTAACAGGCTGGCTCCTTCCAAGTATTCGTGGAAGGATACAAAGATGCCGAGTACTGGCTGCGTCGTTTTGAATCTGATCCTCCTTCAGAAGAACTCATGAAGGAATTTCAACATCAGTTTGAAAGACTTGTTGTGTTAGATTACATTATACGTAATACGGATAGAGGCAACGATAACTGGTTGATTCAGTACGAGAAGCCAGACGTGATCAAGGAAGGGGAGGAACAAGTTCGTATTTCATTATTTTCGTTTTGAAAGCATACAATTTTGAAAGAATTGTTGAAAAAAATGTCTACATTTTGCCATGATTTGGTTATCTACCTACATCTGCAGGAATGGCGTAGCTCGAAGCCTCCAATTATAAAAGTTGCAGCGATTGACAACGGCCTGGCATTCCCGTTTAAGCACCCGGACTCTTGGCGAGCGTATCCTTATCACTGGGCTTGGCTACCGTACGCAAAAGTGCCCTTTAGTCAGGAGATCAAAGACTTGGTCCTCCCTAAGATCAGAGACATCAATTTGGTGATGGAATTATGTGATGAACTATTTTACCTATTTAGTGTAAGTAAACCAAAATAATAATAAATCACAATAGAATAGAGAGCATAAATAATAATACATAATCATTCTAGTATTGGTCGCTGGCTCACTTCAAGTTTGACGAATGATTACCCAATTCCTGATCTTGCTTTTCCTATTTCTTTTTCTAGCAAGATAAAGGTTTTGATCAAAACCTGTTTGAAAGGCAGATGGCTGTGATGCGAGGCCAAATATTAAACCTGTGTCAAGCCCTGAAAGATGGAAGGAGTCCTGTTGAGCTTGTTCAGATGCCTTCTGTAATAATTGAGAGGTAATTTTTTAGTACAGCGCTAAACTTTATATACTTATTATTTAACAATGAAAGAAATGAATGCAGTTGATCTAATTCTCAAAGCTTATATTATAGAAGGCATATTATAACTTTTAATCTTCTAGAGAATCGGGTTTTCGTCTCCTTGAACTACTTTTTGTGCTTCTCAAGCTGCTCCCCGAGCTTCGCTTCGTCAGTGTTGTTGGTCTCTGCTTTAAAACCGATGGATTTAGCAAGATGTCGTGTACATGATTCTCGATTTGGAATCGTTGTTATACAGACAAAAAATGTTGTCACTCTTCTACAGTTGTTCATTACTTTCCAATCTCCAATTACTTACAGTCGGGCAAGTACGGGTGGCATTCGTCTGCCGTTGATGGGCAGTTTCTCTCGCATGAGCGTGCCCTCTAATAACATGATTGCTAATACATGGCTTAAAAATTCGGAGCAGTTATTGCTTAAACTGCACCCGTGTTAAAAGAGATTGTGCGTATCAGAATACCCAACTGAGAAAAATTGGCAAAACATATTCCCACCTCAAAACCAGTTCATGCTCAGAATAGTTCTGATGAGCTTTTCTGATTGGTGTCTGCCTGAGTGAGTTAGATGGACGCTCCTCTGAAATGGTGGATTGATTGGCTTGGGTATGAAACCTAAGCTTTGGACCTGGCTAAATCCCATTTATCGTAATGTTGATTTTGAAGCACGTGTAATTTTGCCAGATTCTTGAACTGTAAATGATACCAAGATTCGATTGTGCCACCCGACCTTTGCTATACCAATAAGTAAATACACTAGCCTACATTACAAGAGTGACATCGACGACATAAACATTGCGGCTGTATGATGAAAAATTGTAAAAAAAAATGTACAACACATGTAAGTAATCCGTCGTATTTGGAGCAGAAACCAATCATCAATCACTGAAGGAGAAAAAACCTATCAACGGAGAAAAAACCTGGCAGCAGCAGCACGATAAAAATCATTTTGAAAATGACCCGAGGAGCACAAAAACTCCTTCAAGGAGAAAATCCGATTCTCTCTCTGAACATGACGATATTAAAAAATGACTTTGGATTGATAGATCTGCGGACGTGAGTTACCCTCAGACCCGGGCACCTGGAGGGAGTGGGGACTCAGCAGCTAGTCGACTTTCTGATTTTAGTTATAGATTCAAACAGTCGTTTACTAGAACTAATCCGATTTTTTCATGGTGTTAAATCGCCTCAACGTACGTGCTCTAAATTTTCAGTTTTTTTTTCCACACGGGAAAAGATTTACCAAAATATTGAAGAAGAAATATGCAACGCGACGGCGACCTGATATTTATAGTCTCATTCGCTACAAAACCTCCTTTTACGACAAAAAAGCGCAAGAAAAAATAATCACAAGTGTTTCCCAATGACTTATATCTAAACTCTAAAAAAAACAACCAGTTGTCTAAAATATGCAATCACTAAAGTTTGATGAGTGCTTTTGTAAAAAGCATGAACGTACGTAATACACACATAATATTTATACTACTTTACTTTTGTACCTTTTAGCCCTCTCTAAAATAACTCGCATAAATCAATTGAAAAAGAAACACAAGACATAATATTTTTGGTAGAAGGTTATGTCAACTAGATTTACCTGAATACTAAAGTCACTAAAGTCCAAAAGTTGCAAAAGTAGATATCATTTTCATTTTTTTCTCTCTATAGATTTTGTTAACAGTTGGCATGGAATGATATCATAATCTCATGCATAATAATCCAGCTAATTTTCAAAGAAGCATAATACCTAAAAAAAAACCAAATCCTATATGCGGCATAATAATATGATTGATGAGCATGTTTAACTATTCTTCTTCTGGCGCTATAAAGGATACTAGTGTCGTGGTGCCTGTGCCTGATACCTTTTTTAACTAT
This sequence comes from Dicranocentrus wangi, assembly GCA_036850665.1. Taxonomy (NCBI): domain Eukaryota; kingdom Metazoa; phylum Arthropoda; class Collembola; order Entomobryomorpha; family Entomobryidae; genus Dicranocentrus; species Dicranocentrus wangi. The sequence continues at coordinate 30,014 of JAANSN010001112.1, read as the reverse complement.
GATCAATTGAGCAATTATATTATACCACTCGAAAATTTTGGTAGGATTAACCGTTGAACATTTATTATTATTATTATTATTAGCATGTTGCATGAAAAGAAAGCTCTCTTTTTGCTACATTAATTTAACATGAAAATCCTCCGTAAATATTATTATTATTGATCCTTTATACCTTTATAAGCCTAAAAACATTTAAACCTAGACCATTTGATCACCAACCAAGCATGGGTTATACTGAAACTGAAAAGAGCAGTTCTTTCTATCTATATTATTAGTGCTCGATTCAATCAATAAAGTTGGAACGGAATTGCGTATTATATATTATTACTCGATGAAACTATATATATCACCTAGATTCAGACAGATATGACGACAGTTTTTCATATAAAGAAAGTATTAGGTTGTCGGCCACTTCTCTCTGTGACTTTTTTGAAGCGCGTTGTTGTATATCTTTTTGGTGCTGCTGCTACCCAAACCCAAACTGTTTATCGGTCATCATGTTTCAATCATGTTTTTTTCTGTTTTCCTGGAGGAGTATTCCGTCGCGTCTGTGTCTCTATGCTTAAACATTAATTATTATTAGTCGTGCAAAAAAAAGAGTGTGTTGAGAATATTATTATATGCGCAGTGCAGTGCAGTGATTAAAAATTAATTACACGAAACAAAGCGAAAGTTTTATTTGTTGTTTCTTCTTTTGTCGCTCTCGCCTATGAGTGAGGTGGTGGGTGACAGTCGCCTCCTCTGTATATCTAGTAGTTAGCAATGCATATTTTAGCCAGCTATGAGTGATAGATATATTAATTATGTTATTATTATTATTAGTATATTATATTATTATTAATTAGTAATTGATATTCATGATCCATTTGCTGATACGTTGCGTGTTTGTTGGTTTACTTACAATTCATGTATCTAAGTCATAGCTAATTAATTATTATAAATATATATTTAGATATTATATTAGAAAATGAAAATGTCAACGTACCGTACGTGATCGTATGCATGTCGTATTGTCGTATATCGTACACCTGCCTATACACGAAAAAAGAGTACGCAAAACGCAGCAGTCCTTTAGTCAAACAAAACTGTGCAAAAAAGTAAGACTTTGCTAGAAAGAAAAACAAAATTCACTAAAACTAAAACAATAATAATTATTATGTTTATCATGAAAATGAGTAAAAAAATCATTCATTAAGTGCATCAAACACATTTTTTTGTGTTATTTTTTGGTTTTGGTTGGTTGTATTGTTGTACGTTTATTGAAAGAAATTGGAAATAAGAGACGACAGATATACATAATAATAATTGAGCAGACAGCAATCGAGATATGTTATTATCTTGGTGCACCTTTAAATTTTTCTATTTGTGTAAAATACGGGTGTGTGATTGAATAAAGATGAGGCATTCCAATATCGATTAAATAACCAGCAAAAGTTTCAAGATTCTCGGTTTTTCCAGCATCAACTAACAGCAGCATGGGTCATAACATTCCTGGGGAATGCATGGTCCTGGACACTTGGTAAAGTGGAACGGGAGAAAGTCGTTTTTGTAGGTTGATGCTCCACCAAATCTTGCTGTCGAAAATCCGGTTTGGTTGAGCTGCTTCATGGACGGTCTTTTCTCTGAGCATTTTGGCACGAAATCCAGCTATTACAGAAAATGGAACGTTCATATTTAGTCATTCGTTACTATAATATAATTGTGCTTTCAATATCGCAGATGGATGAGTTTGGGGGACATTTCACAATAATTTTTTTTGCGTGCGTACCCGGTATGTGCTACAGCCTTCCATTGGACTGCAAGAGAACGAGTTATTGTCAGTTGGCTTGGAAGCGTTGCCTCGAGCGTAGTCATACTCTGCAGGGCAGTAGGGGATGAACTCATGTCGGTAGGTAGAACATCCTTCCATTTTTCCAGAGGATGCTTCAAATGTTGCACGAGGCTTCAGAGACTCTGCAGGTCTGCCACAGCATCCTTTGTAGTCGACCCTGTAAGTGGAGCATCCTTCCATGGGGGCGCATGATGGCACATACTCATTCTTGTTCCGGAACTGTTCCACCGGAATGATTGGTTTGCATGTAAACTGCTCTCTGTACATCGTCAAGTCGGCCATTTTTCCAGATGGGGGATCCACATAGTTGCTGGGTTTCACGCTCACTGCTGGCAGGCCACACAGTCCAACATACGACGTTCGGTATGTGGAGCAACCTGGAAAAACATTTTAAAAAATAAAATATTAATTTGAGAATTTTCGCCCGTTTGTCTTGTATTGGCGTAGTATTTGTTTATTATTAAAAATGCATAACAATGCAATAAATGAAAATTGCGTGATTAACCTTCTAAAGGTGCTGTCGGTGGTTCATAGTAATCATTTGGTTTCATAGACTGCACTCGTTCAACATATGTGCCAACTGGACAAATCGGGAGACGCTAATAAAAACAACAAAAAAACAAAAAACCAGTATAACACCATTTCATGTTTTTAGATTCATCATTCATTTAATGCTTAATTAAAATCGCATTCATTAAAAAAATTTGCATAAAATCCCAATCCCCCAAAAAAAACGTACTGGTGGACACATCATCTGAGGAATCCTACAGCAATCCTCTCGTGGATGGTTCCCACATGGCATGTACTTTCTTTGAACGTGGTTCACCAGCGGAAGTCTGCACCTCTCCTCCGGTGGTGGTGTTGGTCCACAGGATGAGGGGCCACTTCCCCGCACTGGAATGCAACATCCTGATGGTTGAATCGGTGGAAAGCATCCTCGTGGCTGGACTCGAGGAGGACATCCGTTGCAGATTTCCTTGACTTTTCTACCGTCCCAGCTGGACTGGCTCTTCTGGCTGCGGGCGACTGACTGCATCGAACTGGTGGTCATCATTGGTGGCAGGCTGTAACCGTAACCATTATAAGCACCACCGACTGGAGGAAATGAGCACTGAGAAGACATTATTATTATTGCTGATGATGATGACTGATGAGTAGAGTAGAGTTGAGTTGAGTTGCTGGAGCTGGTTTTTTGTTTTGTTGACACAACGAAAGGGCGAACGAAGGTAGGTAGGTTACAAATAAAAGTGCCTGGAGATTTTGAGAAAATGAGCTCCAAAGAAGAAGACGTAATAATTAGAGTTGGAAGATGGAGGACCAGGCCGGTGCTGGAAAGTGAGAGGAAGGTGAGGTGAGGATAAATGACCGGAGAAGAAATTTAGAGAGGAAAAAATAATAGGAAATCGGAAATCTCTGGATAAAAAAGTGAGAAAGAAACAGAGGAAGAAAAGATGAAAAAGTGAAAAAAATAGGTAGGGCTGATGGGATGTGAGATGTGATGTTTTGGCAGCTGTGCGTGCACAACCCATGTAGATGTAGTTCAAGTTGCAAATAATTTTGCATTGCGCGCTCCAACCTGTAACTCTATGGCAATGGGAGGAGCTGCATATATTATGATCCAAAGTAAAGGTGCACCACGCCATGAGTGCGCATATTATGATGACTATGACATGATCCTGTGCAGGTCTTCATCCCCCACCGTGGGGGGAAGGGGGGAGGGGGAGACCATCCCTTCTATCTAACCCCCACCCATGTTTCATATCAATTTGTTGAAGGCATCATCGCATCGTTATTTAAAGATGAGTACATGAAGGGCCTTCTTTCATTTCAGAAGCCATCATTGGGATTCATATTCGTCACAAGAAAGCATTTTATTTACTTAAGTATCTTTAGGGTCATAATATGTCATGTATGAGTAATTCTTTCTTTAGTTAGTGACCTCCACATGAAAACAAAATCATTTAATTAAATAAAAAAATAATGACTTTATGACGTATTATTTCATGTCATGCAAAGTAACTTCGCTTTGGAGTAATTGGACTGATCGTGAGTTGATGAGACATGTTATGAAATATATACTTAATTATAGAAGGTTCTCTGGTTGGTTAGCGTCGGTCCTGGCGTCCCTCGATCCCTTGTCTTCCATTATGTTTGTACGGTTTGATTATATTAAAGCTGGAAATATTATCACCGAAGAAATAAGATTTTCTAAATTAAGCTTTTTAATTAAAGCCAGAGGAAATTTTTTAAGTGAATGAGGGATAATTCGGTTTTTATTTAATGAGTTTTAATTAATGAGCAGTTTTGCTACGGTCGGACCTCGGAGGAAAACTGTGATTTTTGCGAAGATGAATGAATCTCGGAGGACTTTGTTGAATATACTCGTATGTAGTTTTTTAGTTTTCATCATATTACGTCATTCATCATGGTTTCATTTCATGACAAAATTTGTTCAAGTAGTTTGGAGGTGGTGGAGGTGGAGGTGATGGCGTGGATGATTTTCTTTTTTTTTTTAGATATGTCGTTCAAGTGTGGTAAATAGTCTACAGTACAATTCAATTATAACACATCATCATCTTCGTCATTTTACAACTAGAGTTTTGAGTTATTAACTAGAGACAAATGAGGTTTACTGACACGATGAGTGAGTGAGGTGGGGAGGGGAAGGAGGTGGAGTACACACATTGATAGCATAAAAGTCAGAGAGACATATAGCGTGGTGGTGATGGCTATTTCTAACGGGTAGTTTTTTAGTATAATTGAGACTTGAGACAATTACTTGTTCTGTTCCGTATCATAAATATATAACATTTACATCTTTAATAGAGACACGTACGTCATCAACCTGCTTTTTATTTATTCATACTATATTGAATTACGTTTTACGTCCATGCAAACGGGTTGCCGAGAACAAGGAATTTTTTGGTTTTTTTATATATATAAATGCTGGAGTTCAGGTATGTAATACTTTGTAACGGATGAGCTAATATATATTTCGACATTAGCTGTGTGTGTGTGTGTGTGTGTGATTAACAACAGCGATTGTGTAATTTTTCGAACTGACCGTTTTACTATATTACACACAATGTGATTTTTTCAATTTATGGCATAATCATAATAATATATCTTGATTTCTTCCAATATATCGATAAAATAACAGTCCTACAATCTTTGCTAAACTTTTAGACGTAATATCATGTATAGAGTAGATAGATACTCAATAACGCTACTTTTGACTTAAATAATATTTAGAAAAATTTAGTTTTACGAGTAGTAGTAGTAATATATAGAGTAATAAATGTAGAGCTAGTAGTAAGTTTGACAATGTGATTTACAACGTTTTATATAATACAATAGCCCACACACCTGTAGTAATTTTGTATGTAAGTACAGTTCACCGAACGAAGGAATATTTTATGCGTCTTGAGCCACCAGAAAAGTTAGTTTTATATACTTGTGCTGAGTGAGATGATTGATAATCTTAAAATTGCTGAATAAATATTAGTGAGATGGACGAACGGTAAAATCTACAGTTTTGGTATTTTTTTTTCAGTCTCATCAAATTTCCCATGACTAAATTGCAGTAGTTGTTGTTAAATCGCGAGCTGTTTTTCTTTATATACTCATACACCATTTTGCTTTTTTCATGATTGGTCTACTATCTCTACTCTAGATTCTCGTCGGCGTCGTCATTATTCCTGGGACAGTCGCCGCCCTCACTTTCAATGGCTTCATCATTTCTATCGCCAATGTGGTCACACCGGACAGGCTCATGTTCTATTACAGTAGTAGCAGTTGCTAATAGTGTGTCGCCTCCCGGCTGCTGCTCCACATTGTCATCCTGGTAACTCGTCGTCGTGGACGTGGAAAGATTCATTGGTATGTTTTTGGCTTTGTTGTCGGAAGAGGAGGAGGAGGAGGAGGGTGAGCTGAGGGTGGTGTCATTTTGATCCCCTTTGGCGTCACTGGTTGTGTTCGAAATGATGGATTTCTTGAGATTACATGGAATATTATTACTAGTAGCCAAGTCTACACCACCACCACTGGAATCTAAACTCCCACCACCTTGGGCCATGCTTTGACCGGATAAAGTAGTACTTGCTGGCCGCTCTACAACCGATGAAGGTCGGCTGGGTGGTAGTGCTGCTGCTCCTCCTCCACTGTGCACCAGAGATGTGCTCAGATGATGATGATGGTTTTGGTAAAACTGGACGTGGAGATCATCGGCCGGGGGTGAAGATGCTTTGCTGCCGTATTCCGAAGTTGTGCTCTCTGAAAGTGTGCCTTCGTGAGTTAGCACGGAGCCATTGGAATGGTCCTCGAAGGAATCCAGGCTGGCAGAGTATTCGTACGAGTCGGAGACTCTGATGCTACCTGGGCTACACATGTCAATATCTTTAGCCGCCTTTCGTCCACCGCCACCTGAAGAACTATTGTTGTTTGAGCTCGTATTATGATGACCCTTATTAGCTTTTCGGTTTATGAAGTGCGTCACTTTATCACGAGTTCCACCACTAGCGGGCCCCTTTCCAGAATGAACCTTGTGTTCGGCAGCGACAGCGTTGCTGATGTTGTCCAGTTTCTTCCATTTCGTTCGCCGATTCTGGAACCAGATTTTCACCTGGAAAGAAAGTAACAAGAAAAGACGTAAACCACCGTACAGCAGCTATCCAATTATTTAGAAGCATATTATCCAATAATAGGCATGTGTCTTTAGCATCCCTGTTTACGCAAGGGAGCGCAACTCAACGTGTGAAAATAAATCAAGATCGAAATGCGTGGGAGGGGGGTTGCATTGCACAACTTGTTGAAATAAATTGAGAGTAATGATGGCATGGTTTTGGTTTAATGTAGTGCTCCTGACCTGAGTCTCAGTCACATTAAGAATTCTGGCCATTTCCGACCTCTCATTACTGGATAAGTACTTCTTCACCTCAAACTTCCTTTCCATTTCATAAATTTGCTTTCCCGTGAAAGTAGTCCTCGCCTTCTTCCGCTTGCTCCCACTACTTTTCTTGTCATTTTCCGCGTCAGTGGAAGCGGATGAGCCTTCTTGATCCGTGCGCTCCTCGTGATCACACTTGCTTTGCTGTCTCCCTTTCCCACTCAAATCCACGATCAACGCCAACGGTTGGACATTTGCGTCGTCAATCACGGGCTGCTTGGGAGCTTTCCCCTTTTTTGTTGTTTTCGTCTTGCATTTTGTATTGGATGTACCTAGCATGAGGCAAAACCAAAACCAACAATTTCTGCTATTAGAATAACACGCAATATACGAGTATTACACAGTTGTTACCAAAATAATTATTGTGTGCCCATTGTTCATCCCCCGTCAGGATTCGCCACACATTGCTAATAATCCATATAAAAACTCGTATTTCGTTCCATCCATTTCATTTCCCAGTATATATAAAACATTTTTTTGCCCATCCATATCTTTCCCCCCCACTTAAAATACGTTACCATCCGGTTGAGCTGCCGTCAGCTCCCACTCCCAGCAATAGCAGAGCTTTTAAAAATAGAGAGAGAGAGAGAAAGAAACTGGCGTTTTCGGGACTGAAAGTTGCAGAGAGCAAATGAAACATTAAAAGCCTATAAGTTCAGCCTTCTTTATTTTTTTCAGCCTCTTTCCAGTCAAACTAGCCAGGCTTCACTTCATCCCATGCAGGAGCAGCAGCCTCCGCTCCGCTGCCAATAGTAACTTTCCGCCTCCCTGGCTTCTAATTTTTATTGCGTTTTCAGCATTCACTCAAATACACTCCCGACGCTAATATGATAAAATAAAACATAAAGCTTTCACCAGCCGAGCCAGGGTACAGCCACCGTTCTCCACACAGATAGATCCCTCCTCGCCTTTTCCTCTTTTCCAAACCAGCATTCCATTCTCCTCTTCTAATGCACTCCACCAACCATCACCATCACCACCACCACCACCATTTCTGTACAGATTGAAGGAAAGGAGGGAACAAGGAGCTCTGGCAAAGGATATCATACTACTTGGCAACCTTACACGCTCCCCTTTCACCATCATCCATATTATCCATACCACATGCTCGAGCTCGTCGTCGTTGTGAAAGTTGAAAAAGGGGAAAGTGGGAAAAGCTCTGTGTTTTTTTTGGACCAACTTTTTTTTTCTAATACAGTCTTTCATTCCTTTCCAGAGAGTTTCTCTTTGAACAGCCGTTATTACATTCCAGCAGAGGAGAACAGGTAGGTAGGCATGGTGTTGCATGCTTCACGAGAATAAATAAATACATTTTATCCCCACATTCAACATATTATTCTCAACATTTATTACCACGCAAGCAAGTTGCTCATATTATATTACCATTTATTTGTTAGGTCGGTTCGGTGGTGCGGTGGTATGAAATGATCAAGGCATGTAGACTATTTTTATATGTAGCAAATTAAAGTATCTAGTTTTACATCATCATTTTCTATGAATACCCCCATTCTCTCTTTCTTCATCTCATCATCATTATAAATAAACTCTGCTAAATATATCGAGCCTATGATTAGAATAACAAGAAAAAGAAGACGGAGCAGTTGTTGCTGCTAGTTAGCTCACCTTTCAAATTACCATTTTTGGAAACGCCGTGTTTGGGTTGTGGCGACAAATGAGTTGACTTGAAAGTCGGAATGATGACATCGTTCGGTAGCAACAACACATTATTATTGGGAGTCGATTTCCGAGGTTGTTTTTCAGGTGGTTGCTCAACCACCGGAGGTGGGCTCTTCTTTCTTGACTGTTTTTGACTACTACTAGTATTATTATTATTATTGTTATTAGTATTATTATTGTTATTATTATAGTTATTATTTTTAGCTGAACTTTGAGTAATGGGAGTCGGTAGCGGAGGAGTTGCGATGGTAGTAGGAGGATTAGTTTTCCGTTTAACAACCGATAAATTTAGGGGCTCATCCGGTTTCACAGAATCCATAAACGTAGAGCTGGGGCGGGGGAGTAGAGGGATTGAGAGAATTGGCAAATCACCGACGACGCCAACAGGCTTCGATGACTCTTCCATAGCTTGATCCTTGCCTAATAACTCCTCCTCAATTTCTTCTTCTTCTCCTTCTTCTACTACTACTTCTTCTTGCTTAACCACGGCCACAACAGAGGTCGATTTACCCCAACCTAAAATATCGTTTATAGTGAACGGGGTTGGAGTGGAGGTCGCACTGGAGTATTCATGAGCGTGCCAGCTGCCGTTGCCGTGCTTAGTAGTAGTGTTGTAGTCTGTGGATGATACATCTTCAGATTCTGTGTTACTTGATTCTAGATCACCGTTCGTCACCATTTCCTCCCTCGAGGAGTCTGCTGCTGCTGTAACGTCGTCGTCGTCGTCAGTTTGATGATGATGCTGCTGCTGCTGCTGCTTTGAAACTGTAATTTCGTTTATCCCTTCGGGTAACACCACATCCATATGAACGACAATTTTCACACACTCAATTGTACAAATACCAATAAAATTCAGATTCTCGCCAAAATTACTTTTCCCCTTTGCTCCTCAAAAAGGGCGGAGCAGAAGACGAGAGGATTATTGAGTAGTTCGCACAACAACAGACAAAAAAACTAGGTATATTCGTATATAGTCTTCTTAAAGTTTACCTGCTGACTGACTGACTGGCGTTTTCGAGCTCTCACCTCCTGACACAGTTTTCACCACTTTTTTTTTATTTATTCTTTTCTGTCCAAAAAGAAAATCACTTACACTCCTACACAAGACGACGACTGTTTACACAGAAGAACTCATGTCCTCTTCTTCAATCTCCCGATTACTTTCCACTTGAACCTAAAAGAACAAAGGGGAAAAGACAAAAATATAAAAAAAAAATCCCATCAACTCCTGCTTTCCCCTCAGCCCGCAGAACATGAGCGGAATTAAATTAAGATCTTTGATCAGTTTCCATCCTGTTTATTTGCACAAAATCTCATAACTAGAAAAGAGAGTGAGAGTGAGTGAGAGAGACTCGACGAGGGGCGCAATTGACTTTTCTCGGAAATAAATGCTATATAGAAAAATGTATGTAGCCGGGTTCTGGGAACGAGGATGTATATATGTATTTCGCATTCACCAAATACCAAAATGAGATCCCGGACCACGACGCTCCCTTATATGAAGCAATGCAAATAGTGAGAGACTCTGGGAGTATTTTGCCAATCTCATGCGGCGAGCTGCTCCCTCCCTGCTACTCCTCCGACAAATATAGGCTCAAGGCTCCCTCCACTATAAATTACTACTACTCCTCCAGCCAAAAGAGCAGTCCCCTCCAAGTCAGGTTGTTGTTCCAAGGGAAGAGGCGCACAATATGTGCACGATGGATTTCACTTGCTAATCGCTACATTTATTGTCTCGGACGAGCCATGTAATCAAATGCGGAAAAGCTCCTCTCCTCCATTCCATGTATCACAATCACCTCTCGGCTCAAGCCTCGGTTAGCTATTTGTTGGGTTGGACAACGACGACGACGGGGGAGATGTATGTTGAAATCATAAACTTTGAGCCTATTATGAGGCTTATGACAACGAGGAGCTAAAATTCCTTTGATGTGTGAGTTGGGGAGTCGACCGACAACGGGGCTGCTGGCTGGAATGAGGTGATTGTCATTTTCATCTCATATACACATCAAAAAGTAAGTATGAAGCCAGCAAGTTTCGCGACGACGTCTAAAATGCATGGCGTCGCGTCGTCTTTTGCGTTTTGCCACTCTGTTATGAGTAGCAGCAGCTTAGAGGGAAATCCACGGGATGCTGTGGTGGCATGAACTTTGCTGCTTTTAATTTACTCTATTGTATCATCATATCCCTTTTACATTTAATTAAGTGGGCAGACCTCATAATCACTTGTAATTTTGGAACGTCGAACGAAAGTGTGAGTAAAATTGTGTGTGTGTGTGTGGATTACATAGGGATTCTTGGTTTTGGTAGCTGGAAGCGGGGATCATGATGATGATGATGATCATGACTTGACGATCACATACAATTCATTTGGAATTCATTGGAGAGATAAAGACTTTGAAGTGCTTTGCTTATTTAGAGTTCATATGTACGTGAAGCTACCCCATTAGAGACAAAGAAAACTAACTAAAAGAACAACCTATACAAGTATATGCAGATAGAGAGGATGCCTCCACGCCACGACGACCGAGAGAAGAGGAGAAATATATATCGAAATCGAATTGTGAGTGCATCCTTATTATGCTGCTCCTCTCCATTATGTTTTATAAGTATAATGTAATATGTGGAATATTATTACGCGAGCAATATGAATGGCTTCATATACTTACTTTTATGTAAACTCTCTCTCAACTCTCAAGTCGAGTCGTACGACCATAATAATCCATTATTATTATTATTATTATTATGCCTCCATATGCAGCAATACGACATTTATTTAATCTATTAGCATGATACTTACTACGCAAAAAACCGACAGAAGCGCCTTTCTTACCTTAATAACATCCACAAGGAGAATCGCAGAGCCTGTGTATCATCATCATGCAACAAAGACAGAATCCCTCCTGCTGCCCCTGTCCCATGCTTTCTTTCTTATGTATTTTTATTCGCACATACTCTTAAAACTGGTACGCACTGTACAATATATGCTGATGATCACATGTCTACAAACAAACCCACTTTTTATTATGCTTTTTTCAAGCTTTTTTCCACGAAACTGGATGCGGCGAGGCTGAATGGACAAGAGGCTGAAGATTAAAAGTTGCACTTGCAAAGGATTGTCAAAATTGTGGTTTTAAAAGTTAGTGTGATGATATCAGGAGGACACTGACCAACAAATAAAATGCTAAACACATTTTCTCCGGCTGTCTGTTGAGTTGAAGAAGAAGAAGAGTGCAAAAATTAAAAATTGCGATACAAGTAACACGAAGAAATGTCACGACACGACAAGATATGAGTCCAACTTAAGAAAAGGGCCGACGACGTTCGCTCCGACCGTTTTGCCTAAATCTCTCTACACACTTGAGAATAAAATAATATCAAGTATGTATGTTATGCAACTCGAGAGGAAAATGTGTTTTGGCTGTTTGACGTACATGTACCCCCAGAGTGCTCGAACGACAGCACGAACTTCACATGGTCTGCCTGCCCAGGAAAAGAAATGTGCAGACCAGAAAAAGAAATCAGTTTCTTCTCAAAGTTTCCATCTCCGACAACTAGTTCTAGTACAACTGCTACTACCTACTGCTATCAGAACTGGAGGCAAAGCAAGCCAGCATTTTCAGCAGATGTTGTGGGACTTGAATTGATTGGCAACTTTGCAATGCACTTAATATGAAATGAGATATGGTGATCTCACGGTGATATGACGACGACGGAGTGGATGGAGCAGCGGAGGTAACAGCAATGTCTTTTGAGATGAAGACGGCAAGAGGTACAGAGACAGACTGACTGAGAGAGAGATCGGCCTGTTTTGTGTGTTGCGAGAGGATTGGGTTGGGAGGGAGGGAGGGCAGCAGCCGAGAGCCTCGTAATTCAGAGCTGCTTTTGCTGCTGTTGAAGCTAAACTGCGAGTTCACACGCTGCCTGCCTGCCTGCCTGTCTGCTTGCTTACCAGGCTGAGCCTTACGAGGGAGGACATAGGAGAGAGGAGTCACACGGAGGAGCAAGCAGTATGAATGAGATGAGCATGGGGCTCCAAAAGACTGCTGAAAAGTAAAAGAGAAACAAAGTGTGTGTCATCATGATCATGATCATGATGGCTCTGGCATCATCATGGCATGGCGATGGGAATTCATATAGAAACTTGGTTCGTCGTTTTTAGTTAGGTGGTTAAAGTGGCAGTCTCAGGAATATGGCATTCGAAGTAAGTGGCGGTGGTGGTTGGTGTGAGAGATGCAGATGTGGATGTGATGAAGCTACTTAATACTAATATTGCTGGCGTTGTCATGTCCGTCGCCGTCCTGTTCCCTGTGTGTGCACTTACAGTCACACAAAATTTTCGGAGCGAGAGAGAAGCGGATAGACTCATCCAACCGAACCATTTTCTCGCCTTTGTCCTCTCGCTATTTAGTTAGTTGGGAATCAGCAGAGAGGCTGATATTATGTTTCTGCTCAAGCTCCTGTCTTCGCCACCACCACCACCACCACGATCGCGATGATGATGATGATCATGATGACGATGATCATGATAGCGATAACGACGAGGAGGCAAGAGGACGAGGCTCTTTACTGCTCCTCCATCGCTTACTTACTTACACAACTTTTATACGACCTAAGCTGGAGCTGATGTATTACATCATCAACTTATATGTCAAAGATAGCGATGAAATTGCCCTCCTCCTCCTCCTCCTCTTCTTATTCTTCTCTTAAAAGCGGAATTCTCAGGCAGCTCAGTAAATTTGTGTGTAGTGAAACAGATGAGGAGTTAGTGGGAAAAGAGGAACGAGAGAGAGAGTCTTGGAATCAAAAGCAAAAGACGGGACCACGACGATACGAATAATACCAGAAGAAAAAAAACGCCAAGGAAAATATCAGAATGAGAGTGAGAGAGAGCGCGAGAAGACTTGAGCGGAAAGAGAGTCGACGAGCAGCAAGCTTTTGTTGTGTACGGTGGAGGAGCAGCAGTACCACCACACGACGCTAATATGACTCCTCCAACAAAAAAGAGGAAAAAACCTCCAAAAAACGACGACGTCCATGTACCAAAAAAGGAGGAAAAGCCCTAGACATAATACCAACCAGCAGCAGCAAAGCATGCAACTACTTACTACATACTATTGTTGCTGTTTCTCTTCTCTCTCCTGCTTTTGCTGCATCCCTCTCTCTCTCTCTAGTGATCCACTTTATTCTGTCATGAGCTCAGCAAAAGTAAATCAGCGGTAAGTGGTATGATAGGTTTCTATAATGCAGTTATAAGCAGTTTGGATGGGAAAAGCCTTTGTAGAGGAGAGGAAGAAGACGAAGGAAAAAAAAGCCGAGAAACTATTTATTTGAGGGTTCTCTGAGTTCTCTCTCTCTCTCTGTTTTCCTACTCTTCCTCTTTTTGTTTTCCCTTTGCCTTTGCCTTCGCCTCCTCTCTTCTCGTCTCTCTGCCTTCTGTTCCTTGTGTTCCATGTACCACCACTTACCACACTACTACTACTGCACTCTGCTCAGCCGTGGAAACACGAAACCGACTGGTGTGACTAAATAGGCAGGCATATAAAAGACGAGAAGAATGATCTGCTGCTCTGGTGTTTCTTCTTATGACTCAATGCAATGTGTGGAGGAGCCTCCCTCTTTTCCTAAGCACTTGCCTAAGCAATTAACGAGCACACGTTCGCCACGACGGCAATCGCAAAGCAAATGGGCTTTTTCGAGAGAGAGAGAGAGAGAGAGAGAGAGAGAGTTGTTGGATAATATGGAATGGAGGTTCAAGTTGTTCGAGAGTTGGAGAGAGTGTACGGGAAAAAAAGGAGAAGCGACAGGAGAGGGATCTCTCTCTCTCTCTCTCTCTCCTTGTGTGTGTTATCGTTGTCTCTTCGGAATGGTATTTAACACTCACTTGGTCCGCCGCTCTCTGTACGAAACTGAACTGTGGGTCATTAATGCTTGTTATTCACTTGAGAAACTTTTCCGGAGTGTATCTTACAAACATCACGTACATTACCTATCTTTTTACTCCCAGAGTTGCCTCCACCACCATTCTCTCTCTCTCTCTCTCTCTCCTGCCCTGCCTGCCTGCCTGCCTTCTCACAGCTCTCCCATTCCCATTGCCACTTTTTATCTATTTTATACCCAGCAAAGCAATATAATCGTCGTTTCCCCCTTCTTGTCCTTCCACCCATTTTATACATAATAGCTATAATATAATAGCAGTAGCAGCATCAGTATAGACGAAAAGACGAGAGCCATAATATGGAATTTTTTTTGAGGAGATGCGATCCCTCCTTCCTTACTTACAACACATAACATTGCCCCTTCAGAGACTCATTTATTTGTGTAAATTCAAGGAGCAAGAAGAGGAGATAAAACGTTTTAAGACAAATAGCTTTTTAATGCATGGTAAAAATGGTTGAAATTCTTGGTCGATTGTTTTTTCTCTCGGCCCTGCCGTGTGTAGTGTATGCGAGTCAGAAGAAATAAGAGGATAATAGAGAGGAGCATCATGAAAGAATGAAAGAAAAAAAAAATGTGTGTGAGGGCATATTACCAACCTTTTTCTTTTTATTGTTGTGTGATTTTCTTCATCACCATCTTCTTCTTTTCTTCTTCTCGGGATGCATTCCAATGCTCCAAGTTGAACTCTTTTTACCACGACGACCACGTGGTTCTAACTTCTTCTCCTTCTCCTCCTTCCTCGTCGTCGCTTCCCTCAGCAGCTAGCTTTTTTTTCTACATGCCAAGGGAGTTTATTTGTTGTCACATAATCACACCATTAAACTGGGGCCAGAAATGCCGTCAAATGATAATAGCAACTCTCGCTTTTCGGATTTACGGCAGAGAGGGTGTTTACATTGGTAACAACGACGACGCTTTCATTAAGTACTACTACGACGCGCGACTTCAGAGTCATCACCTCCTTCCATTCCACAAAACCTCTCCACTTACTGCTTATATAGGTGTATATCAGTTCGGTTGGGATGGAGTAGTGAAATGCGTGTTNGCGACTTCAGAGTCATCACCTCCTTCCATTCCACAAAACCTCTCCACTTACTGCTTATATAGGTGTATATCAGTTCGGTTGGGATGGAGTAGTGAAATGCGTGTTGATTATGGAGTTTGTTTTTCTCTCAACTATAACTATAATACTGACTCACTCATTCTCTGTCTGTTATTTTTTTATTATTGTGTTTTGTTGGGGACCACTACTCGGTAAGTCAGCATGCAAAAAATAAAACTAGAGCCAGAGTCACACACGGTCGGTAGTAGTTGTAAGACGGAGATGGGGCCGATGCGAGGGCGAGAGAGGGAAATGCACTACGACATGAGAGTCAAAACGGGGGTTTTCTCTCTCTGCTCCCTGAGGAGTCTTCAATAAATTACTTTGTGCAATCACTAACTGAATAAGTTGTAGCGGAACAGTAGAGAGAGAGAGAGAGAGAGAGAGAGAGAGAGAGAACTCCGGCAACTGGAGAAACAAAAAGTGGAGGACGACGAAGCTCTCTGGCTGACTGAGACGCGGAGGAGGAATAGGAGATGATGTTGTTGCCGTTGCGTTGCCTCGTTCGCCTTCCTAGTGTTTCCTTATTTTTTCTCTATTTCCTTGGGTAAAGAGGATGAATCTCTCTCTGGGATGATGTTGAAGCTGCTGTTATGCTGCTGCTGCTGCTGCTGCTGCTGCTCTTTCCGACTCTGTGAGAGCCTCCATGGCATGCATGTGTTCACTCCACAATGAGGAAAATCGTACTAGCGAGCCGAGGGCTGAAGTGATGCAGTTGTTACTTCATATCATTCTCTATTCGATTTCATCGGTTGGTTGGTGTATAAGTCGTCGGTTGGGTTGACCTGGTTGCTTCTCTTCTCCTCCGTTTATACTGATGTTGTTACAGCTGCACATACTCTTCCATCCCACTAAAAGTAAAAGTGAATGCGAAAGAGAGAGAGAGAGAGAGAGAGAGAGGTAAAGGCAGAGAGAGAGTTTCTGTGGCTGACTGGCTGGGTAGTAGTGAGAGGAGTATGTAGTAGTAGTCGAGAGAGAAAAGTTGAAGTTTTAGCATCTCTCTCTCCTCCGAAAAAACATATAGGAGCTGTGTGTGTGTGTGTGTGTGTGTGTGTACAGACAGACGTGCTTGATCCCTACCCTGGCACATTTCTCCTGATATTTATAAAACGGAATAGAAAGCCCAGAGGAGCAAGCTGCTAGAGTTACAAAAAAAAGTCCTCTCTCTCTCTCTCTCTTTCTGCCTGTGCCTATGCGATGATGCCTGGTATATTTTATATTATTATTATTACATGATATGGGATGAGAGACGACGGGAGGAATAATATATGGACTATATGGAATGGAGTGGAGAGAGGTTTTGGTTTGGTATACCAGGAGCAGGAGCCGTAATAGGAATGATACACTATTTGTTTTTGAGGCCAACTTGTAAAACATAAAGAAGTCAGGAGGAACCGATGAACTTGAATGGAGCATAAGTGAGCGACGACGACGACGACGACGAGGAGGACGCGACACGGTGGAGCTGGAGACTCGGGCAAGTGATTAGAAACCCCTGTTTGCATGCATAAGTTGGATATGACACGCTCTTTGATTTTCTGTCCTTTTTCCTCCTGGCTTTGCTCCCGGAGTCTCGTCTCTCTTCACTTTTACCATGACGAGCGAGCTCAGCAATGCAATATACGAACCAACCAACCTACCAAAAACCAACTACATTATTCCAATAATATTTCCAGAAGAGGATGGATAGACGGGGTGGTGGTGGTGGTGACTATATGGGTGCTCACAGTTATAATGATTCTTCATTATTACTCCATGATAACTTTTATTGTGCCATTCACTCTGAAAATCATGCTACCCACTTACATTTCCCATCTGGTTATTGTTCACCAGACCAATTGTCAACTTTTTTTACGACGACGGCAGAGAGAGAAACCTAGCTCTCTCCTCTTCGTGATCGTCGTGATGATGGTAGACATACACACACGCACGGGGTGAAATGAGTTTTTCGAACAAAAAGGACTGAGTGTCTCAACTGTGATGATAAGTTTAGTCATGAATATCGAGCGGATTAAAAGGAAGGGAGAACAAAAAAAAGTGGCTCTATACTCTACTCTTATTCCGTGCTCTGCTCTGCCCCAATCAATGCCCCCACAGAAAGGATATTTATTATACGAGCTTTCCAATATCTTAGGCTCACTTAGGCAGTCAGTTTGCTGCAGATGAAGGGAAATGATTGCATTAAGTGACTTGTTGTTAAACGAGAAAATCCTACATTTCTCGTCATACTCATCATCATCATCGCCATCACCATCATCATGTGATACAAACATTTCACTGATGATATAAACTTCATCCTCCATATATATCCCTCCCTTCAACAGCCCTGGGATAGCCCTAAAATATGAGTTTTTGGCTACGCTACGCTACGTCGTTCGCTCGTTCGTCGGTCCGACTTTGTTTCATCCATTTCCAATCCTTCCTCTCTCTCTCTCTCTCCTCACCACTGTCATTATCCCTCGTTTACGATTACACATTTGTCGATGATGGGAGCGAGCAGGAAAGCATTCCTGATTCTTAACTAGCTCCTCTCATCGTCATCGTCCTACTCCACTCTCTGGTTTATAAGCTATGTGCCAGCCAGAGGAGCTTTTAGAGAAGAAGCCCTAGCCCCCGCCGACACATATGCCTTTATAGCAGATCCATTATGGTCTTTGTCATCCATCATATCATATACGAGAAGAGGAACATGCATGCATAGTGGGGCTCACATCAGTTTTATATTATATATACGCCTATGCTTCTTCTCCACACTTCATTGTTTTCCACTCGGCGGCCCTACTACTACCTCGTCGACTCCAGCTAGAAAAACATAACTTTTTCCCTATTGCGTTCTACAAAAAAAATCCTTGCAACTTTCCTACATGTTTCTTTTTTCGAAGCTAATTAACCTTATGTTTCTATTTGAATTACTTACCTTATTTCTCGGATAAAATGCGGAACATGGTGATTTTGGAGGAGTTGGAGAGGGACGGGGGCAAATGTGGAGGCTGCGTGAAAACATAATTGCTTAATAAATTACCATTAATAGCTCCCCAAAAAACAGACTTCGGCTCCACCACCACCGCACCGGTATAACTCAAAAGGCTTGTGATGACGGCTATGGATAGAGGGGAGAGGAAGAGAGCGTGAGAATGGGAGTACTTAGGGATTGAAACCAAGTTTTTGGCATTGTCCCGAATTCATTACAGTTGGATTTTGGATTGGAAGTAAAGAGGAATGCAAAAAAACTAACGAACGAACGAACGAGCGAGTGAAGGAACAAACGACGACTGGGTTAAGAAGCAGTACAAGGGCACCACAAGGTGTTAACCATACACGCAAACTTTTGCTCCATTGTAGTGACTCCCCAGGACTGACAATGAGCTGTGGAGGTTTAATGCACAAGACAAGGGAGTTCGGTTCGGAGGAGAGAGAGAGAGAGAGAGTTGTAGGGAAATTGTTGTAAGACGGTTTTGCTCTCCTTTCTCCCCTCTCTCTCTCTCTCTCTCTCTCTCTCGTTGTTGGTGGCAGTGATGGTGGATAGTAGCGGATAGGAACCGAGCTTTATTATGAGCTAAACGCTATAAAGACGTATAATATATGGTTTATACGGGTTGTTGGCGGATAGATTTAGGCATGTCGTGGACCTTTTGCGATTTCCCATCCTCTCTAACTTCATCATACTTCTCTCCTCCATTCCTCCATCCCTCCTTTCTCTCATCTCTCTCAGTTTCACCAACAAGGTAGTGCAGCGCACACACACACATACACACACGCAGGCAGGCAGGCAGGCAGGCAGAGGGTAATTGAGAGCAAAACTGGCAATCTGGCACATAGTCGTGCAGCAAATCAAGGTACATAATAATGCACAAAAGGAAAGTAAGTGGAAGACTCGTAGGCAGGCACTTACATCCTGACAGATTAAAATCAAACCACGAAAGCAAACAGCTTAGCTCTCGGAGAGGGAGGGAGGGAGGGAGAGAGAGATATGTTGTGTTCCGTGTTGGATGGAAAAAGGAAGTAGTATATAGGGCCGATGACGACGATGATGATGATGAGAAGCACAAGAGCGGAGCCTTTTCTTCTTCTTCTTCTTCTCCTCCTTCTCTTTCCCCCCTGCATTCATTCTCTCCTCTACCAAAACTCTCTACCTATGATTCTCCAGCCAGCCATCCAGTGAGCTCTTTTTGTGTTCAACTCGTAGAAAATACTGTCTCAAGCTTTTATACTTGATAGATTTTGATACAAGTGTGTCGGGTAATAGTGTAAATCATACTTTGTTAGTTGGATGGATATAGAGATTTATCCGAGCATATTTCTCTGGCTAAGGTTAGGTTAGTTAGGTTGGTGGATGGAAGGATGGATGGATGGATATGGATGGATATACCTATATAGGGACCCGTGGTGGTGGGCGAGAAAGGGAGGGAGGCAAGCCAGCAAGCAGGCAGGCTGGCAGGCATTTTAGGCAGGGGAGAATGATGTTGTAAATAAGGATTGTTATATAATAGTAATGGGTGTATTACACTATGGTGCATTTAAAAAATATTACACACATCTCTCTAGTGCTCTCTGCTGCCTCCTTCGATGATGCTGATGATGATATTGATGAGCATAATATGACGGAGAGACTCATTTTGTTGCTAGGCTAAGCTAAGCCTTCTTCTCTCCCCGCTTTTCCTGAGCATTCATCACATCACTTTGCTGGAAAATACCCGTCGGTCGTCGAGCCACTACTCTCGTGGCATGATGAACCCTGATGGAAAGCAAAAAGCTTAAAGAGAAGAAGAACAAAACCGTTCAATTATTAAAACGATGAGGGGCCCGGCAATATTCTGTTCCATCCATCCATTCTGTTGTTTTGTGCTCTTGCTGGCTTTCTTGCCTGCCATCCTGCCTGCCTGCCTGCCTCTCTGCTCGACACGGGAAAAACTTGGAGAGTGAGAGTGGAAGAACCGAGGAGAGAATAGAAGAGATGATATTATGGACTGGGGAACTGCGAACTGAGCGAGTGAGCAGAATAATATGAGGAGTGAGTAATGTGTTATGACGAGGCAGAAATGGTGCATTCTCATTACATGATTTATCATATACCTTTTACGTCTTAAACTCCTTCCTCACTCACTCACTACTACTCCAGCAATCCCATCCTACTCCCACTACTACTGCCACTAAAAACTACATCTCCTCTCCTCATAAGTATAATCCAACTTCAAATAACTGCTTACTGCTGCTCCTCCGTCCGCTGAATACATTTCTCAAGTAATAAAAATAATATGTAAGTATATAACTTATGTGTAGTACTCTCTCTCTTTCTTTTCTCTCTTCTGTTCTCACTCAATGTGCATAATATGCCCAAGTCTAAAAAAAGGCAGAAATATGTTACATCCTGAATGAGAAGAGCTCCTCTGGTCTTTATACACATAACGACATTACTATATAGGAGACACGATAATATATCTACCTATATATATATACATGCATAGTGTGAGTTGCTGATCAATTTGTCAGAATTTGTGGAAGAGGAAAGAAGGTCCTATTAAGGCGGCCTCGGCCTCCATCCATTTTCTTCTTCTACCCCGGAGCAATTACGACGAGGTTGGCCCTTTTTGGTCTGCAAGTGTAATTGTGAGAGTGAAAAGCTATAAAAAGCCGGTCCATAATGTACACTAAATTTGCCCGTAATTACATTACCCAGTCGTCGTCCTCGGCCCGAACAATGTGGCTCCATTAACAAGAAACTAAGTAAAATAAAACTCTATAACATCTTATTCCCGACGAGCATCATCATGATGAGGAATGATGATGATTATGATGATTCGAATGAAAATTTTAAAGCGGAGCGAGCAGCCACCCAAAATCAATAGTAAACAAGGGAATCCCTGTAATCTTGTGTACACACGGAAGCAAGCTCTCTCTCTCTCTCTCTCTCCGAGAATATCATTTTTGTTAGGGGATTCATTCCTCTCTCTCTCTCTTCATTCTTTGCGATGAAGAAGGGAAAATATGAAAAGGTTCGCCTGGCAAATTGCTTGTTTCTCCTACTGATTCATATTGAATCACTTAATAAGAGAGAGCTACTTTCTACAAGTGTATTCCCTCCACGACCAACGAGCATCATTCTATATCTGGGAGCAAGACCGTTTCGAGCGAGGTTCGCGTCTCGGCAGCATGAAAACGCCGACGACGACGACGACAACGACACAGAGGAGGTTCGCATCGCATCGCTTTTAGTGAATCAGATAATATAGGGCCCCACTTCCCTTTCAGAGAGAAATTTCATCAGTCTTCCTTCTCTGTTTGGTTATGAAATTCTGGGCTGAGGAAATGTCTGCGAGAGAGCAAGCAAGTAAGTAGTATCCAGGAAGAGGTGGAAGAAGAGGAGGAGGAGGAGGAGGAGGGAATGCAATCCATGTATATTATATTCTGCGAGAGAATAAAGAAATGGGTGATTAATACTACGCGGCGGAGGAGGCAGCAGCAGCAGGTTCAGCAGAGAAAAGCAAAAAGGAAAGTTGGAGTGATGCTGATGCGTGCTACTACTCTGCTCCATATTATATCTGGAGGATGATGTTGATGATGATGAAGATGATGTTGATATGTATATACGTATAGAGAATTTCTTTTTTTTCTCGTCGTCGTTGTCTTCCTCTTTCCTCATCCCTGTCTTCCATTTTCCCAGCTTGCTGTTCCCTGAGTGAGTGAGTTGAGTTGGCGAAATAGTTACAATCCGAATTTAGACATGTCATAATGTAGAGAGAGTTTAGTGTGATCCAGAGAAGAGTCGTTTCTCAATTGTATTATTTTCCTTCCCAGCCCACCTCGCTCGCTCCTCACTCACTCACTGCTTCTACTTCTGCTGCTGAAGCTGCTCCTGCTCCTGCTGCTGCTGCTGTCGGTTTTAGGTTGGAGTTTTTTTTTTTTGGAGTATAAAATGTAGATACAAATGGGAGGGGGCATCTCCACAATCACCACACTCCTGTAGTTAATGTGTATATCATCATCTTTCCTTTCTACTTACCTCGGCAGTTGAAGCCCTCTCTTCCCTTCCTCTCTCTCTCTCTCTGAATCAAGAGTAGTGGGAGCAAGAAGGAGGCAGGGAGCAGTGATAGTGGAAGTATTGATTTATGGTTAGCAACCAGAGAGAAGAGAGCCACACACAGACACACACAATACATTGCGAGACTACTATCTCCTCCTGCCTCTGCCTGGCTGGAGGATGGAGGAAAGCAGCAAAGCAGAAGTGCATTGAAACCTATTAGAGAATCTAAAAAGTCAGCGAATGTGAGTTGAGTAGAGTTCCCCCTTATCCCCTGAACACCGAGCAAGAAGCAGCAACCACCTCCACCACCGCTTCCAGCTAGAATGACTCTTACATTTTATTGTGATCATGACCGTACATCATGGATGATATTATAACAACGGTGTTCTTGTTAGCTCCTCACAAGCGTCTCTCTCTCTCTCTCTAATTTTCCTCCTTTTCCGCCAACTTTCTTTTTCTCTTAAAAAAAGTAGGTAGCAGACCCCGTGCGCTTTTCACTCTCACTCTCTTTCCTCCAACCAACCCATCATCATTTTCATCATCATCATGATCATCATCACAAGAGTATCTCATTAAATGGAGCTGTCGGTCCCCATCCATTCTTTCATCGCTTTGCCACTCCGACTCCAACTCTCTCTCGCCTTTATTTTTCCAGGCAGGGGATGGATGCTGGGTTTATAACCACGGCAATCACTCTCCTGCCAATCTATACCCCTTGAATGGGTAATTATAAGCTTAATCGCTTCGACAACAGCCATCTTCTCCAGAAATCCGTGTGTGTGTGGACTGTGGACGTGGACCCAGTAACACAGGATGTGTGACTTTTTCTAAGACTTCTACTCCTTTCCTAAAAAGTATTTAAAAAAAAAACTTCATCCTACGCACAACAGCAGTCGAGAGTCTCGTCCCAGTCGGCCAAGAAGTGGGCTCCTAATCGCTACAAGAAGTTTATCGTTGTTTGTGTTGGAAAAAGTACGGAGTGGTGATGGTGGCGGTGCGGTGGTGGTGGTGGTGATGATGATGGTGATGGCCTCCCAGCACTTTTTAAGTACCTAGCCTTCTTTTTCTACTACAACACAAAACTTTTTTCCTTCTTTTATTCCACACACACACACACACACACACACACTCTCTCTCTCTCTCGCACACTTTATTACAGCCGACGCGACGCGGCGACAACCCTGGAAGCCGAGTTTACTTTACTCTTCTTGGGCTCGTCAGAGCTCTTCAAGGAGGATTTTTTGGTCCGCGGTTGACATGATCCTTCGTCTTTGTCATGATAATTGATCTTGGCTCATCACCCGCTTCAAAAGATGCGTAAACGTTTTCTTTAACGAGATGAGAGAGCAAAAGTGTGAGAGAATCTTAAAAGAATTTACTACGTCTCAACTCCCCCTTTTTTGTTTTCACAATATATGGGACAATGACACTCACGCACGACGACGACAAATGATAATGCATCTCATCAACATGGAAACTACTTGTCTGTATTCAGCTTGGAGATGCGGACTAATTAGATATATGCAATGCTCTTTGACGTTGCAAACTCAACACGTTAATCCCAATTTGTAAACATTGACTACTAATTAAAGTTAATTAGGAATTACGAGTTTTATTTTATTTTTGTAAAAAATGGCCATCTGATATAATTATTCGACTTGTCAGAGTTGGTTACAAAATACTCAAAGCTAAATAGGTAGCGCGTGGGATCGATGGATATGGATATTATATGATTGAAGCATGTTTTTATGTAGAATTTCCCACGGCTTTTTGTTAATGCTGAATAAGTTGTTGTTCCAGCAGTATTACATATCATCCATGATCTGGATTTCCCAGGAACTCCTCATGAAGCGCAGTTTGTTTGTCAAAACGACGAATGATAACTAAACTGCCTAACTATATTCTAGGGAAAGGGAAATGATGAGGAAACCGATCATTTAAGAGGTTTCCATTCAAACAACAACAACAAGGTATTCCAAGAATTATACACAAAAAAACTCATCTCCTTTAATTCATGGCGTGCACGAACGACCGACATTATAGCTGTAAGGAAAAAATTGATTCTTTATGTAACCGTGTACTTCCGGGTTATTATTATTAAAAGAATCTATAGAGAGAGAAAAAAACTTGATGGATGGAGATGAAGAAGGATGGAGTCGAGTGGAATAATACAATATGATGATGATGATGTAGTTGTAGTATATGATCGGTGGCAAGAGGCATTTTATTTGCTTGTAATGCGGATGGTATTCATGCTATGCTGTTGCTGATGTGCTGCTTTCAGGGATGCTCCCAAGTTTCTCTCTCTCTCTCTCTTCGCTCATCACATGCAATAATTTTGAATCCCCTAAGCAGATTAAAAAACTCGACATAATCAGATTAGCCCATCCAACCTAGTTGCCATTAGACATCCAATTACCCTACCTCTACCACCACTCAAATGGCTTACGACAATATATGGATCATTAAAAACGTGGGCACAAGTTGTTATGATTATATTGGAGCAAGGCAAGGTTGATGAAGATGATGATGATGAAAGGGAAAACAAAGTTTCTCTGGGAATTTTCTCCTTCTTTGGCTTCGTCTGCGATCAGCAAAACAACATTTTGAAAGAAAATACCATATTGTTCTTTTAGTTCTTATCAAGCCTTCATGCATGACATGACCGACAACATCTACATAGATTAATAATTGTTTCTATAATTCGTTATGAAACGTTGGTCGGAGTGCTACTGAGTTTTAATAATGGAAATCAAAAATTCGAAAGATTTAAATAATAGCTCGAAATTTTACAAATTTAAAATATAGTTTGTAGAATGATAAAATGAAAGATTAAACAGGCATAATATTATTATTTTAATGCATTCATCAAACAATATTTGTAGAGTGGAGCTGGGAACTGTGCATGCTGTAAATGAATGAAGCCTACCTATATCAGAGTCATGAGCACCACCGCACCGAAACGAAGCATTTGTAAAGCCAAGGGTGGAGGAGAGCCACCGAGTGAACGTGGGCTGTATTCAGAGGACCAAAAAAGTTTCTCGGAGCGTCCACATTTTTCTGTCTGATACCAGAGGGAAGACCTACGACACACTTGTTTTCCCAACCAGCATGGAGCTTATGTAAACGCTCTCGCTCGGAGGTAGGTGGACACCTGCACCTCTGCTAATTCTTGTTACACAATGGGCCCATCAAAGTTATATAATGGTTCGGAGAAATCGGTTGACAAAAGACCAAGAGGGCATTGTTTACTGGGGTGGAGGCAATAGTAGAATGTAACCTTTATGCTCCGACTTGGTTTGTGTGTCCGTCCCTCTGTTTATTCGCATAATAGGTAACTCAAATCGCTGCAGCCAAATAGGATACAAACATGTTTCGGAAATCATGAAATTTAAAAATGAAATCAACCATATCAAAAATCTTAGCGCATCAGTAATTCGAAAATAATGGGAAACTGAAGAAACCCCACCACCTTCCTGCGATTGCAAAATTGACCTGACACTTGCATTGCATTGCAGAATTCCAGTAAAATGAAGCAAGAAGGTAGTCAAAATTATTCCTCTCACCATTGCAAAAAATGTGCTTTTTTCTAACTTCGTTTTTAACAGGTTTATTATTAGCTTTTGCTTGTTCCAATTTAGCAAACTCCACTGTAGAGCATACACGTATTAAAATTTCACACCTGCGCTAATGTACCTAATTTGTGGTGGTCGACAATTTCTCCCATTTTGCATCCAGCTTCAGACATACGCGTACGTGCTTTGAGTATCTTCCGTCTGCCACCTTAGAATAATCCATTCTAAAGCGTTCCACACGGGATTGATTATTTTTAGCAACTTTCCTCCAAACAGGATATACAAAATTCTGAATAATGTCAGGCCCCGAGGGTGAAAGTAACTACTTGATCATGGGTGCTGTAATGTACCTGGCAAGGACCATCCCAAGACCTATTCCGGAGAACCAACAAGACGCTAAAGGGAACAATAATGGAGACGAAGCAGTAGCGGATGCAGCTGGAACTGGGGGTGATGGGGGTCCTTTCTCCATCCAACTCGACTGCGGGATACATTTGCTAATCATTCACTTCCCAAATGGGGGATCAGGTGTTATCAAAACGATCTTGGGTGATGCCTACAATGAGATTCCAGGTGAGACACAAAATCATTAAAAAAAAGTTTGAAAATCAAAGTTGTCTTCAAAGTGTTCTTTCTTGAGTAGAGTGTTCCACTCAATCGTGGTGTTTCATAAAGGGCGATCCGATCAACATTTTTAACATGTTTTTTTTCTTTCTTACAATTAGACTATCGCCAAATTGTGGACGACCTGGCTGTAAGAGTTGCAATAATAGGCCAAACTGATGCAGTGTTTCAAATGAAGAAGGCTCCAGACGGAGAAATGTCTTGTCAAGAACGTCCACTTGTGGCGGCTGGCTCTCCACCCGTCAGGATTTCATTGCGTAATATTATTCCTTCCATGATAACCGCTAGCTAAACCTGTGTACACCTACCTCGAAAGACCCTAAGGCACCATTTATATTTGACTACCTTTTCCAGATGACTTCCCTGGTAGGGCTGAGGCAAGCGTGGAAAACAACACGCCAGAGGAGGAGGAGGAAGCACCCACTCGATCCGTGACTTTTAGTTGCTCCAGTGTATCAACCCAGCATTTCATGGTACACAATCACGTTTTCACTGTGGAGTAGTTGCTTACTAAAGAGGGCAGGCTTGACTGACATGCTGATGAATGTCCTGCCATATTATTCGGAGTTGGACTTCCACTCCATTGGATTTGTAATTTTATTATTATAAGTTATTGCATTTGATGCACAGATTTATCGTTTGTTTGAAATAAAATGAGTTATTTAAAAAGCATGTCCTAATAAAACAATTTCGAGATACATCATGCGATACTTTCTTTCTGGGCTCGGGTGGCTATAAACGAGCATCTTTAATTATTATTTGCCCGTGCAGCTGCATTATATTGTACACTAAAGGAGTAGACAAGTGGAGGAGGTGTCACGACGACATAATACTATTGAACCAATTAGGTTAGGTGAGACTAGACTTGGTTAGTAGTATATCATACCATAGCCAAAAATCATACCTTAGTTGCAATCAGGAATATTATCCGCAATACTATTTACAAAAGATTTTCATTTCAAGTGACAACTTCACCAAAGTACGCTAGTCAGGAAAAAACTGTATACAAATTGAAGTATGTACCTCTATTAATTATCCCCTACAACTGGCAGCATCCTAACATGAAGTTGTAATAATAATGTAGCTTGCCTCTAAGGTCGGCAATTGAAAGTTAGGTTGGTGCTGGGAGACACCAAGTGAAAGTGGATTTAACTCATATAATCCTTCGCCTCTTCAAGTTTCAGTACAAGCGCTGTACTTTTGCCAGTCGAGTGAAGAGGGAGAGCGTGGCGTGAATTCTGGCAATGGAGTTGGAGTAGTAAATAGTGAATAGTGATTCCGTCGGAAGCTGAAAACACTCTGCATCTCCTCCTCTCCATATCATTATATCACGCTTGAAATATAGGAGTAAGTGCTAGGTTTAGAAGTGGGGAAGCGATTCAAGGTCCAATAATAATAAAGGGATTATACAGTGAGATGGAGAAAAACCTCTGTTAAAATAGTAATACCATGTACGTATACTGCCACTGCCTCAATTTTAGTGACTCTATGTGATGACATTTTTACATACAAAATAATAATATTTGAAAATGCAACTTTTTATAAATATCGTAACGTATGGAATAGATAGATGACGTATTTTATTATGAAACTGACCATCGAGAGGGATCCCGTTTATAAGCCCGGAAATCAATACAAAAAAAATAACCATTATTGCATTGATTGGAATGACTTCTCCTTCCGTCTTATGAATTTTCAATAAAAATTTGCATAGGTAGTTCAAATATTATGATGCATTTTGCTGGTTTTGGCTTCGGTGTACATGGTGGATGGATTGAGTGAGGACGACAAAATTTGCGTTGCGAGTTGCGAGTGACACATGATACTTTTTATGGCTTCAACTCTCCACCACCACCTCCGTCTTTATTCCTCGAAGTGGAGCCACAGGAGCTAAATGGGTCTGACCTTTGACTTCACAGTTCCTGCTCAAGTTGGTAGAACTCTCAAGAATAAGATCTCAGATCTGGGTTTGTATTGTCTTATATGCTCCAGGTGGCTGTCGTATATACTGCGCTGACTTCTCACTTTTGTGTTCCTCCCTTCCTTCTACGGTTACGTCATGTCACCTAATTTTTTACTACTGTCTCTTGTAGATGATATGGTGGCGACGGACGACGATTGTGCACGTTGTCACATTTGTAGTTGGTGATACACAAGTTGAGCTTTGACAAGTTATCATTATTATCATTCCACTACCGCCCGATATGCATTGTATATAACTGTGATATGATATGTAAGATGCATAATGTATGGTGCTAGTCCAGGCATATTTTGCATTGCATCTCCAGGTAGGCATTCTCTCTGCGGCCTTTTAGACCACATTTATTTCTCCTTCTCCCTCGCAGATTGTATGCATGCATATGATGCAATGTTATTCCGTTCCTCTGTTCAAGATTGTCATCTACTTTATATTTAAGAAATGCTTATTATGCTTATGAATATTACCTCACGCTTAACCGTGTATTAATTCTTTCAATAATTTTTTCATGCATGCATGAAATTTGGGCTTTTGCTCTAGTATTTCCAGTCAGTCTACACGAGTCATTGGTGTTGGTGTACACTGTTTCTTGGGGCTTGTTTATGAACGCCTTTGAGTTTTTATCAAAGTGCAATCCTGCAAGTTGGTTCAAATTGTTGTAATACCCTATCCGTGCTCATTTCAGTACAATTTGCTGTTTTTTTAAAGAAGTTTTAAGCAGATTCAGTGTGTGTGTGTGTGTAATTATCGAAGCATCAATGGAGCCTGCACAGGACCAAGACTACACTACAGTAATCTATGCAGATTATTGGACCATCTGGATGACCAACGCCGACTTGAAGTAAGTACCATATTTAAGCATTTATTTAGCTTGAATCTATTTTTTTTAATCCGGATTAAACTTTTCGTTTTGGATATTTTGCGAGTTCCGTCTTCCGAGACAAAATTAAACCTTCCATGTTTACCCAAGACTAAAAAAATGGCGACTTTTAAAAGTGTGGCATGTGGTTCTTAAAAGTTATATCGAAATCTGTAGAATGTACTTCCTTTTTAATATTTGAGAACTTGCAAACAAGCAATCTTCACGGCAGGATTCAACCTTCGACCAGACGTAATGTGCCTGGACCGAATCATCATCGAGATAGAGAAGACCAACCCACAATCATTTGAGCGGGCCGTCATCTTTACTTTCCTAGTCGGGCGTACCCACGTCATCCTCTGGGGCCAGGCGGGTGCGGATTTGAGTGATACAGGTGAGACCATGGCATCATGCATGCAACATGATATTTAGTTACTTATTATATCAATTGGTCCAGGAGGA